>WOGO01008346.1:0-10691 GCA_015342085.1 Leptinotarsa defecta
TTCAATGTTTATATGAAAGTAGCTGTTTCAGGAGAACTTTCTTTCAGTTTGTGTCTGAAAGTTACTTCTTTGCATGATCTACACATCCATGTATAGAGTTACTTATTTCCAAATTGATTATTTCCTTCCTTTGTTTGGAAGATTCCCTCTTCCTTTTTTTTCAATTTTTTGTAAATTTTTTGGTTGTTGCTTGCATTTCATTTCATTGTGATTTCAGTTTTTTGCTTAGTATAATTGTTATTTTTCAGCTAATCTTTTCAATTTTTCAACATATTCTTTCAGGGATTTCAAATCAATTTATATCATATCAGACAATTGATGAAATGCACCACGAAACATTGTCAACCACCTACAAACAAAAGTTTCCTTTTGAAAGTTTTCAGCTCCAGTAAATTCGGTACAACAGAAGGCTTCAAAACATAACATGAGTCGCTATTCTATTCAAAAATTTGTAAACTGCAAATATTCCATCCATAAAAAATTTATTTGGTAAAAGAATTGATTGAAAACATTTTAGATTGTAGAACAAATATGGTTTCAACAAGATGGGGGATCCTCCACATTTTGGACGTTTGGTACGGGCATATCTAGATGAAAATTTTCCTGATAAATGGATTGGATGCAGGGGAGCAATTGAATAGCCAGCTAGGTTTCCCGACGTGACCCCACTTGACTTTTTCTATGGGTCCACATAAAAAATGTAGCCTACAAAAATAGGCCGCCAAATATCGAAGAGTTGCAAGAAACATTAAGGTATGGAATTTCTATCATTTCTCCTCACACGGTTTTAGATTCACGAAAAATTTTGTTCAACGAGTTTATTACTATCAGGAGGTAAATGGTAAACATTTTAAGCAACTTATTAAATAGAATTTCAAAGGAAATATTTGTTGTTTATCAAAAATTGAATATCCAGCTAGGTTTTCCAACATGACCCCACTTGACTTTTTCTATAGGATCACATAAAAAATGTAGAGATGAATGCAACTCATTATATCTTATTTCAAAGAAAATATTTGTTGTTAATCAAAACTTGTTTTCTCTCTTTTTCTCCTGACATAACTATTGTTTTCATAAAATTTTAAATATCCTGTACATTCATTAAAAAATACATTTCATCATTCCATGCAACTTTATCAACCCTGAACAATTATCCTTTTTTTATTTTCAGAAAAAAAATTATACTTGAAATGTAGTCATATCCACATACTCCACCTTGTGTGACTTTCATAATGAATAATCATCATTTCGTGCTTTTTCTTTAATAAATTTGAGAGCAAAAAGTTATTTCGAAAATTCAATATCTCGAAAACGCTTGAATTTAAGAAATGAAATGCTGTATTACTTTTGTTCATAATTTTGAGCAAAATTGAAATATGGAATAATATATAGGGTGTTCTATTGAAGAAAAAGCTTTTATTCATCAAGATTTTTCGACTGATCCTGTATAGTCAATTTCATAAATGTGATATATTTTTAAAAACCCTGAAACTTTTGTATCTGAACACTTTTCGCTAGCTTCCTTACTTTAAGAGTTAATCGACGGTTTCCATACATATCAGCCACCATGTAAAACATTGAATTACACGAAAGAAAAATACTTTCGAAACATATGATTTTATATGAACACATATGAACAAAAAACTTTTCTCTAATCAGTTTGTATTCGAAAAATTCGTTATGGAATTGAATCAGATATCATTCACAGGATTGCTACACAATATAGTAAATAGAAAAGGTGAAAATTTCCTTTATATGAGACACTGTCATCTTCACTGGTAGACATTTGATGTAGATGATGAGGTCCTAGCAGCTCTGAACAATGACATTTCAGTTATTGTATATGATAAACCTTCCAAACGGATGTTTGGAATACCAACTGAATAGAGAAACGTATTTATTGTGTAATTCAATATTCAAACTCATTAATACAGTTTACTGTAGGTATAGCAAAACACGTATCGCGATTTTTGTAAAACCCTTTATAGTGAAAATCTAACAATAAAATGTATTGATGAGTTTTAATATGGATTTTCATCAAATATCGGCCAGTTCTCTTCAATTAATTCAGTTATCATACAAAAAATTGGTTTCGAAATTTTTCCAGTTTTTGTCTGAAAGTTGCTTCTTTGCAAAATCTACAAATTTTTTTTCAAAAACTACACCTCACGATTTGATCTTCACATACTTTATTTTAAAAATATATCACAAGTGATTTACTTGAAAAAGCTACTGTGCTAGCGGAACATGTGATATGTTTGGGAAAGAAAGTTTTTGCCTTTCTACTAAACTCCTAAAAATATAACCCCTTTAATTAAAATGTTGTGATATATTTTTCAAAATGAAGTTTGTGAAAATCAAATCGTGAGATATAGTTTTTGAAATTACTATAGATCTTCATCAAGTAACGGCCGGATCAATAAAAAACTACACATTTTTGTATAAAGTTAACTTTTTTGAAATCGATGGTTTTTTTCCTTTATTTGAAAGATTCTCACATGTTTTTGTATAAAGAAGTTCTATATACTCACCTAAAAGTTTAAAATACGAATTGATTGGGTATAGGAATTATTTGTGAATGAGTTGTGGAACAACTTGTGGAACACTTGGAAGCGCTTCCAAGTGCTTCTGGCAGGCTAATCAGCAACATCCAGTGTAGTGTAACACTCCGCTCAGGATATTTACAGCTGAGGAAGCAATTGAGTCAGTACTCTTGACTGTGGAAGAGGAGTTCTGAGCAGCTCTGAACAGAGAAAATAAGAACGTGTTCCTAAAGAAGTACGGTACTAACTATACCGCACTAGGGCCTGCAAGAGTTCCTTAACCCTCACATCACTTCCTTCAACTTCAGGAGCAGATACAGCTCTGAATGATACGAATATTGAGCAGATGGAAAAATCTGCACCCAGTCCCCAGCACCACAGAAGCCTCTTTGTTTGTTCTACTGCGAATGCAGGAAAGGCTGCAGCAGTGGTTGATGCCGGTGCAGGAACATATGCCTTTTTGCTTGAGGAGGTGTGCTGTTTGCGATGGATCTTGATATACAACCCAAAAAAAGACGAGGAAGGGGACAGTAAAGAAGCGGTGGTCAATCCTTTTCAAGATGAAATTACTAGCTCAGTCTTATTTCTAATGACACTGGAATGAAATGACACCATCCTGCTTTATTTTCAGCTGAGAAGGAGCATGCTGGCAGATTGTGAATTGTACATTCTTAATTGAATCATATGGCTCACGGTACCTTTTTTCAGTCTTACATCAAAGCTGACTATATTTCCCAGCAGGTCATGATGATGAATTGCTCGAAATAACACGGGGATTTACCAATATTGAGCTCAAAAAGGACGAGAATAATTCGTAAACAATTTTTTTGGTTTTTCAATACTCCACAAAAATGTGGGATACTCCTCATGAAAAAATTATTAAAAAAAATGAAAATTAAAAATTGAAAGTTACTTCACGACGTTTCGATTCGGGTTATAACCAGACTTATTCCTCCGTGATCTGACTATATATAGATCATTCGAGTTAGAACGAAGGACCAATTCTTTACGCAAGATGAGGGACTGCCAATGGGATCGTCACTTTCACCGATTATAGCCAACATTTATATGGAGTGGTTCGAAACTTTGGCCAACGAAGAAGCCCACAAAAAATCCCGAGTCTGGTTGAGATACGTGGACGACTCCTATATAATATGGAACCATGGGAATGCACAACCAGACACCTTCCTGAAGCCGACACTAAATGGAAAACATCTGTATACCGGAAACTCACTCACACGGGACAGTGTCTGAACCAGGAATCCAACCACCATCAATCGACTGAGAGAGGAAACATCAAGACTCTCCAAAGTGATGGTGGAACAGACTTCAGGTAGAAGACAGCAAGAGCTCCACAAGGAAGAGAAGCCGTCACAACGAGTACTTGTACTTCCCTACATCAGAAGATTGTCGGAAAGAATGAGAAGAATTGGGTCCAAGTATAATATCAGAACCTGCTTCAGATTCGTGAATACTATCTGTAGCAGCCTCACGAAAACCAGGCCACCAAACGCGGACTGCGATTTCAAGAATTGCAGTTTCCGGATACCCTGCGAGTATGGAAAATCATACATCCATGAAACTAAGAGGCAATTGAAAGTTCGCATTGCCGAGCACAAGAAATATATACAGTGAGGAGAAACCAGCAAATCAGGAATAGCAGAGCATGTTTGGACTCATCAACATAATTTCAAGTGGGCTCAAGCTGAAATCATTACCAAGGAGGAACACTGGTTTAGGGGAAAATTCAAAGAAGCCGTATATATGTTGTCCAACAACTCATTCAGCCAAGCTAGCGTAGAGATACGCAACATATGGAAACCTCTAATCAAGCGGAACACGACCAACCCTCGCCAAATGGTCAGGTCCCGCTAAAACCGATGAAGCGGTGAGAGGTAAGAAGGGATATGTCAAATCACCCGAATGGCCTATAAATAGTCAGATTTCGGAGAAATAAGTCCAGTTATCACCCGAAGACGATTGTGCATACTTAAAAATCGAAACGTCGTGAAGTAACTTGGCTTGGAATCTTTCAATTTTTAATTTTCATTTCTTGTTAATAATGTTTTCTAATTTTCGTCTCGTATTAATATTTCAGTTTTTTAATTTTTTGTTTGTTGCTTGTATTTTATTTCATTGTGATTTCAGATTATTTGCTTGATTTAATTTTTTTAGCTACCCTTTTAAATTTCTGGGATTTCAAATCAATTTACATCGTATTAGATAATGCAAGTCCGACTTGATGTCGTAATATTATGATCAATTTTTGTACATATTTCAGAAATCAACAGTTATGGAAATCTGGTTGAGGTTTCGAATTGAACCAAATATCATCTAGTTCGAACGTATATATCACGTCCATTCGTCCATGCATAATTCAGACGCCTATAATCATAAGAACTGAAAAAGTTGAAGAAAATTGTTATTTTTCGATATTATCTCAAATTGAAACTGAAAATGTTTAAGATGAATTTCAGATTCCAATTCAACATCCCAAAAACAAGATGATGTCAGATGATTGCATTACTTATATTGATTCAAAAATCAAATTGAAGAAACTGAACTCTTTTGAAATTCACACCTGGCGAAGAGAAAACCAACCTAATCAGCAACAATGTCTGTGAACTCTCTGTCATCATAAACCTCCAACAGATACACTTATGTATACAAGAAACAGCAATAAATATTTCAGATTCAGCCGATAATGTATATAGTTATGTATGTGAATCTTGTAAAGAGTATCGCATAACAAACTTCCCGATGATCGTAAATAAACGAATAAATAAATGAATACGTTTCCAGGAAACTGCGAGCAAGAGGCTTAAAGGACAATGCAACCAACCGGGTAGATTTTATCAACGCACCTTAGAAAGCCGAAGTCGAATTTCATAATGTAAAATCGAGAAAGTAAACTTGCGCAACTAATAATAATACCCATTGAAATTGTATCAATAGTAATGCTCTGGTTTGTTTCAGGACCGCACTTGACAGAAAATCAAATATATGATCACCATCAAAAATGTGGAAAACAATATGAAAGCGGTTGCAAAAAAACTTGCAGTTCGCCTCGATTTCAAAGCATGGTATTACGTTTGTTGAGAGCTTGAAGGATAAACAACAATTTGAGAGTGGAGACATTCGTAATCTTCTCGCTAACAACTTTTCAGAGTCTATACGAAACAAAATAACGAGTTCCAATTGAATATTCGTGAAGTTAAAATCTGTTGAAATCTCAAAAGTCGAATCTTGTACGACCTGAGAACTGAGACCTTTCAATGTGTGATTCCTAGCATTTGTGATAGCAAATAAAAAACGATCGTTCGGCTTCGCGCCTGAACCACCTGTTCACACAGCCATCGATTGAGTGATTGGAGCAAAGCACCCACGTCACCACGGCCGGCAATACAGTGAATACTACTTTGAGGAAGATATCTCAAACAAGATCAGTTTTTCGACTATAAATGAAATGAAAGGTATAGATAATATTTCGTCATATATTGCCTAATAATGTTCAAATAGCCTATAGTGTATTTTATTTGAAACGTGCCTCCCTCATTAAAGTATCTAATATTGAGCGTATAAAAAAAAAGTGAAACAAGGCGACTTCAGGGAGTCAAATTTCTACATTGAAGTGAACTCCATGTTATTCACCCCTTCTCCATAACAATTAAACATTTGTCAACCTCTTTCGAAAGGTCTGTTTCGATTTCTGTACTATTTTTGACATCACTCGAAAGTTAGTTTTAAGGAACTGTCGCACTGATACAATACAATGAGGACAAACCCCATCTTGTTGAAAAACTACCCCTTTCGCAAAAGTGGATGGCGTTGATCATGCTTGGCATAATTTTATTATTTACCGAATTGAAATAATCTTCACCGTTCAAGTTTAGGTTTGCTTCCAAAAAGAATAAATAGACTTTGGTTTTCCAAAATTCCTGGTAAAACATTAAGTTTTTGGTGATATTGGGTGTGAATTTGGCGTGCCATATTACGATTTGAATTACTCCAGTATCGGAAAATTCCTACAACTCACAAGATAAGAGATGCATTAATCCGAAAAACATGTATTATAAAACGAAGCCGAATTACGGTTGACATGTTCTAAGAGAATCTCTTAACTCTTCTGTCGAAAAAATGTCTGTTCATTAATGAGAATAAAATCCGGGTTAGTAAGGCCGTTGTTGAATGGAATCAAAGTACCAAAGATTTCGTTTGCTGACACTGTCGAAGATGAAACGGTTGATAATTCTGGTTCCATTCGATCACTGCCTACTAGTCTGGATTTTGTTCACTTCAGTCGAGACCACAAATGTGAAAGCCTATTTTTCTCATAAGGGTGGAATTTGTGTCGAAGGAGACATTTTACTCAAAGACTGGATATTTTCAATCAAGACAACATGAGGATGCACTATGAAAAGACACTTTTGTCTATTTTCCACGATAGTTCTATATTTGTGGCCTAGTTTCGGTCATTACACCATTTTCAAAACTGAAATGAAAATGGTGTAATCACCGAAACTAGCTCCAATTTAAATTTCGAATTCATCATTAAAAAACGTAGCAGAATTTGCAATTTTTATGGCTGAAGGCAAAAAAAGTCAGAAGAACATTCACTATAACCTTCACAAGGTACATTTGAGAGTAGTTTGAAATAGTTCCAATGAACTTTCTCCCTCAGAGTAAACAGAAAAACAACAATTGAATATCATTTAATATTTCATCCCTACACAGTAGAAAAATTCAGGTAATTATATGTTCAACATTCTCAACAATTTTCATGAAGACTCAACTTTTATCTCAATTTACATCCACGTTTTTCATTAAAGTACTGTAAATAGGCATGTTCTCGAAGTAGCTGTCAAAAACATGAACATAGACCACAAAGTTTATATACAGGTTCTGAAATCAATATTTTAAATGCAAAACGAAACCGATTTTCAATTCACATTCGAATATTGTAAATTCCTATTTTACCATATTCCATATTGTTATTTGAAATATCGTTTTTTAATAACTTCTGATATTCAAAAACTCATATAGGTACTGTTCAATTGTATTATTAATATAAGAGTGATGATTTCAACCATAGCTGCAAACGAAACGTCAGGCGTGCAGACCACGGATGCAAAACAAAAAAAATATCTTTGATTCTGTTATTTCTGGACAAGAGTTAACTTTCTTGTCCATTCCTCAAAGACAAAAAGGTTCATATGCGAATAGATCCATAATTATCTGCATCTACAATAAGAGTTCATATACTAAAGAAAAACTAAAAATCCTGATATTCTGTTAAGACAATCAGTTTTAAGAGGTTATGACAACTTTTTTTATTGTTTTTGGAGGTAAATTGTAAATGACATTAAGTTTCTATTCATGTCGAAATATTGTGGATAAATTTCCAGATCCTTGATAGACTTCACGTTCCGCGATGAAATATTGTCTTAGAAGCACTTTAAAAGCATTGGTTCACTAGTGACATTTTGAAAGGCCCGACGGATGTCGTCGGGCCTTCACTCAACTGAGCGACGGGGCCTTCTGAATCGGGTGGGGTCGTCTATAGTACAGTCTACAGTTTTCTGGAATAGTAAGTTTTCATGAGTTTCCGCTGACTCGAAAACTCTCTGATTCCTCAACTGGATGGAGTACTGTATAGTCAACAACTTCAAATCTCTGCGGATGGTTTCATTTCGCCTTAACCTGGAGCATTTACCAGCATCCGTAAGATCTATATCTTGAGGTATTTCCAAAATGTGAAGATTTGTTGGGGCAGTTTCTCCCCAAGCGCGTGAAGCATACTTAATGACAGACTTGAACATTGTATTGTATAGTAAAACCTTATTTCTAAGGTTGATATTTGACTGTATGTTGACCAGACGATACAGTCTAGCTATCCTCGATCAAACCTTGCTCTTGATGTTCTCTTGATGTACTTGGGTAAGTTGACGATTTGTCGAAAGACCGAGTTTGCCATTCGTTCTACTTTCCAGAGATCGTTACCCTTGTATTAGGAGAAACGTTACGTCTACCCAAGTCTATCGCCTGAGTTTTTTCTGTATTTACTCAGATCTGCCAATCGAGGTACTAGCATTCGTATCAGCATAAAGTGGAACCTTTACGTTACTGAACATAGGAAGATCGCTCACGTATAGGCTATAAAGTAATTGAGACAGCACAGCTCCCTGAGGCACTTCAGCTTGAATTACCCTGACAGGGGACAGGGTTCCTTCAACTTAAACCTGGAATTTTCTGCTTTTCTGAAAGGACATAATCCACCAGACCAGGCCCCGAGGCAGTTCGGAATCGACCAGTTTGTGCAGACAGCCTTCGTGCCAGACTCGGACGAAGGCTTTTGAAATATCCAGGAGAACAAAATGGACTGTCTTCCTTCCAGAGGTCTCCAGATGTTCGGGGACTCCTCTGAAGAAGGCTCTGATTTGCCTGTCATCAGGAAGGGTGTACATGTGGTGGTGAATTTTTTCCTCACGAAAAATGTGGACATCTTACGGCAGCCTTCTTGAAGGCTGCCAGCTTTGTAAATTGAACCCATTTGTCTTTCTGGTGAACGACAATTGAGCGTGCATTTTCTGGTGTTTTGTAGCACCTCAGTAAGCGCAGGGAGAGGGGAGCTAGCTTCCTGTTCGGTAGGATTTCCAACCTGATTGACTTGATGAACATTTTGGGTCGCCGGGTTTTTGGGGCCACTTTGTATAAAAATGTTTGATTTGGCTTCAGTTTTTGAAATGTTATCCATATCAATATCGTTTACGTCACCCTCGACAGAAGATTCGGTGGTCGATAGCTCTGACTCAGAAAAGTTTCGAGCTCCATCTCGGAGTCTAATTAATTTTTTGTCCGATTTTTTCGTTTCAGCACCAGTATTTCTCATCGTTTTTTTATTGGCTGATTTATTTTCCTCTGGCTGACCAGGGTGATTGGAGTCGGTAGGAGTATTAGCGGAGGAAGCCTTCCACGACGGATGATCGAGAAGCTCCCTGACCCCTGTTAGAGGACAAGAACGCTCCCCAATTTCCAACCCAGGTATGACCTTCAGCAGCTCTGCTGCACTCAGGTCCAGGCGGTCAACCAAAAAGCCTATGAAGCTAATTACTTCACCCCTGCCCCTGGTCATCAGGCCGTCAAACAGTTCCTCCATATTGCTCACGAAGTCACTTCCTTAGTGGAATATTAAGGGTTGGCAGATGATATCATGGACAATTTCAAAAATGACAGTTTAAATGTACTTACCAGAAACCTAGGACATGTTTGCACAACACAACAAATGCACAAACTAGCACAGAGTATTTTTACACCTGGTGAATGACTGATCATCCATCGATATTCACATGTTTCGTTTTCGTTGCTAGGTAAGAAGTTGAACTATCTAGTAAACAAACAGGATGGAAAAATATTAACGAATAACATATTGCTGATATGTTACAATGATTTTTGAAATATTGTTTTACAGAATATTTGGTACCGTGAATTGATACTTTTTTTTCGAAATAATGCCAGAGCATGAAATTTCTGCTTTTGACAATGCAAAAATTGTTGCTTTGCATAATGCTGGACATTTCAATCATCATAGACATATTATGATTTTATGCATTATTTGATAATATACAGTTATGAAAATCAAAAAATATAGAAAACTGGATTAAAGAATCATTTCAAATATTCAATTTATTCTACAATCCTCAATCTGTACAACTGCAATTTATTGTAAAAAAACGATTCCTACAAACATACCTCTTTCTAATATAGCTACGGAATTTAAAGCTCGCTTGGGTAATCTGTTGAATCTTCCAAAACTTGAGAGGAAGTATAGTGTCAAGTGTCAAGTATAGACAGTATCGATTGTACTCGAACTGATCCAATAAAAGCTTCTGAGGTAATAATATCATTAACTCCAGATAATACTTTCTGTGGAGAATACCTGAAGTTGAAATGAAAAAATGTGTCATCAAATTCAATATTTTCGTTCCCCTTTCATTTATAGTCACTTTTTGAATGATTTTTATAAAGTCTTGAAAGAGAAGAAGGATTGTAGCTCTTTCTTTTCAATACTTTCACCCATTTTTTTCTCATCATTCTAACCTTTGGGAACCTAAAGTCATTATATGAAATCACTCACTTATAAACCAATGC
>WOGO01008348.1:0-10690 GCA_015342085.1 Leptinotarsa defecta
TCCAAGAAAAAGGCGTTTAGAAATATTTTTTTCTGTATGTAAAACTTTGATATTAGAGTAATTTGGTTTATGTCCTGTTTCTATAGAATGTTGTGCTGATGCGCATGATTTTTTATTAAGCTTTATATCACTTTTATGTGAAGAACTCTATTACAGAGTCGAATAGATTGTAAAATCGAGTATGATGGTTATATCTTGATAACCAACGAACTTCTGTGTAAAATAGCAATCGGTTGAAATCTTCATCATTAGCAGCACAAAGCTAATTAAATAATCTGTCACTTAAAGAACTGTTTCGTATTTTATTGATTGCTCTGATGATATATTGCAGTGATTGAGAGAGGCGCTCACTCAAATTTTTTGCAACCAAATGTTGCATATGAATGACGCAATGTACAGCGAGCACATGTGGAATTTTATTTTTTAAGTACGCTATGAGGCCTTTGTGACGTCCTGTCATAGCCGGAGCGCCGTAGCAGAAGATATAATATTCTTCAGTGGAATATCTTTCTCATCACAAAATTTTTCAGTGTATTGTAAATGGTTTCTCCTTTTGTATCCGTCTCTAAATTTCTGGCAAATAGTAATTCTCGATATATTTTCTCATTTTTAATAAACCTCACGCATGACAATAACACTACTTCATTGGTTGGTTAAAGTGGACTCATGTAACTTAATTGAGAATTTAGAAGTTTTCAGATGATTGCACAATGACTCTCCAGTGTTTTCAGCCGACTCATCAATTCGTCTTTGCACGGAACTATTGCTCACAGTAGTTATTACTCCTTTCAATGCCGGTAAAATTAAAACATATCCAATAGTGTGACGTTGACCTGTTTGAGCAGTTAGCAAGGAGATATTGTAGGAAGCTCGGAGTTCGTCGTCGCCTTGCATAGAAGCCGCTGAAAAAAGTTTTAACACAGTTGGCTGAGCTGAGCGTTTCTTTTCCAGTGCTTGAAAATAAGTCACACTTTTGTCTTTTTTATCTGAATGCATCGAATTCATCGAATCTCGACCTTTCAATTTCAATGCTGAATTGATTAATTGACTCGTGTTACGTTGGAAAAAGTGCACTGATTCAAATTAGGCTTTTGTTGATTGAACTTTTGGAACAAACCAATGCGACAAGTTACGGAGTAATCAGTCTCTTCAGAGGTTTATATTATGCAGAAATTATTTGCTGTGCACTTTTCAGTTTGCAATAATCGAAGAGAATCTTAGTTGATTCAGATTAGTTCACTTTTGAGGTTGTGAAAGATAATGTACCCAGAAAACACCTAAGAATATCTAATCAGTAGTTACACTTTCAGGTTTTACATTCTTCTCACCATTTTCATACCTAAAATCTTTCCTTGTTTGTTAGGAGATTTTCTTTATTTAATCATGTTGAAAGTGATGACGTTGAAGGGATAATCTCTCTGTATCCACTTATCTGTCAATAGTTGAATTAAACGTCCGACATTCTAAATAAAACGTCACTACTGGAAAATGACAATAACAAAAAGAATAATTTTCACAAAGAATGCGCCAAACTTCAATTCTCCATTCAGGTATGTCCGAATAGCTTTCAGAACATGACGATAAGTAACAAATATAATTCTATTTCAGCCAAGCAGTCGTGCTCGACAATACTATATACGTTTCCGGAGTACTTGGGGTGAACAAAGATACGATGAAACTTGTGGATGACGATTTCACTTCCGAAGTGAGGCAGACGCTAAAGAACTTGAAAGCGATATTAGAAGCAGGCAGTTCCTCTTTGGAAAAAGTTGTGAAGGTTACGGTGTTTTTAAGTGATATAAATGACTTTGCTGCTATGAACGAAGTTTATAGAGAATGTAAGTACACGAGGATACTGCTAGACTTTATATTTCAGGACTGTTATCGAACTCGTTTGAGTTGGAAAAATTGGTGAATCTTCCATACATTATTCTAAACTCGTTAATGAAACAAAATTCGCAGAAGCGAAAAAAATATCTATATCAATATTTTTTATGAATTTTTTAACGTTATGTACTTCCAATTTTCACTAGGTGACCCAGTTTTTACCTGAAAAAATTAATAATAGTAATACTTTGCAAACGTATAACCAAAATGTAGCGATGATTTATCGATCAAATCTACTATACTCATTTTCACTGGTGGCGAATACTATACCTTGCTTCGCAATATAACAATTTTCACAGCAAATATGATGGAGAATGTAAAAAAAAATTTCCTGGAAATAATGCTAGTGCTGTTAAAAATATCATTGAGATGAAATCCATTGGATATTTCGCTTCAGCATGTATATTTCAATATGAAATGAGTTTCCACTTGATCTTGATTGCATATATCCGAAATATAAAAAGCCTATATTGGCCCCTAACTCAAAGATTCCCGATTGCGGGATTGCACAGATTTTGCATTAAATTATTTTCCATGTATCTTCTACAGACTTGGGACTGTCAATTTCTGTATTTTTTCTCATGAAAAACTAGCCGGTCCCCAGCGGGGCAGTCCAAAGTATGTGCTCTGTTGTTTCATCATTTCCAAACAGAGGCGACACACACTGTTTTCGGACAGTCCGAGTCTTTACATATGATGATTCAAATGAGAGTGACCTGTAAGAAGGCCTGTTAGGCATCGTAGTTCATCCCTACTGTAGTTCAACAACTGTTTGGTATTAAGCTTCGAAGGGTTAATAAACGCCTCGGAGTGAGCCAATCCTGGAAGATTCTGCCAGAAGTTCATGAATCTCCTTGCCATCCAGGTTTTCAATCTTCATTTGGGAAGCCTGAAGCGATACTACCGACAGGTTGTGGTCCGATAAAGCTGCTTGCAGCACCCTTCTTTGCAAGGGAGTCAGCTGCCTCGTTGCCTTCCAGGCCAGTATGGCTAGCAATCCAGACCAGAGACAATCTGTTAATTCATCCTATCGAGAAGAGTTTTTGACATTTTGCTATCAATTTAGATGTTGCTCGGCAGGAGCCAAGAGCTTTCAACGCCACTTGACTGTCCGAGAATATTTTCATTGACTTGTGTATGAGGTTGGATTCTTCCAATCTCTCCTCACACAATTCAATAGAGTAAGTTTTCGCTTTCGTAGTTGACAGTTGAAGGCATAAAGTCGGGGGTCATTTCCAGAATGCTGCGACTTCTAGTGTCAACCAACAGTCTGTTGCACTCTGCATTAAATTGTTGTGCAATTGGTAATGTGCACAAATCTATATGCAGTCCATCTAGCCTCTCTCTCCAGAAAATGTGGAGAGGAGGTGGATCTAGAGGGATCTCCATGGCCGCTGACCATGTGGTACTGATGGCATCACTGATGGCCAGACATGCCTGTCTCTGTAACCCAGAGAGCTTCGCCTGGGCCGTTATCTTCAGCTACTACGTAGCTGAAGAGAAAATTTTCTTTGCAATAACTAACATCAGTCACACCCTCTCCCAAACTACGAAGTGAGATTGGTCGAATCTATTGGAAACACTTTTTTCTCACTAGATCAAATATATTGTGTCTTGACGCGCGTTTTACTACCTTGATGATGCTAACTTGGTTAGCGAAACGCGCGTTGGGAGACAGTATGTTTGTTCTGGGGAGTGAAAGTCTATTCAATAGACTCATTAGGCTCCAGAGGTCCCAAATTCTAGTCATCAAATAGGGATGAATAGGTATTTTGTCATTTGGTTTAAGATGATACTAGTTTGGAATATGTATTGCATCTGAGGCCAAATATGACATTCCCACCAGATAAGAATGTTTTATAACAGACTAGTGTCATTAAAGTCTGTCGAGTGAAACGACTCGAAAATCGAAGAACAGTGCATCGTGAGACAAGCGCGTAAACATGGCGCTATAATAGTATCAAAATATGCAGTGTTTCCATACTTTTCTCGATGCGCGTTTTACCAACCAAGTTGATGTCTTCATGAAATGAAGTTTACTGAAGACGCCCACTTGATTGAAGAAACGCGTATCGAGAAAATAATTGCAGTTTTGGTGTTGAAGAATAGTACATGTTTTGAACTTATTATACGACAGAGGTTCCAGTTTTACTTTTAATGAGTATAACTAGTACGTCGGAACAGATATAAGAACTGGACATTGGATACTTGCATTTATTATTTCAGCTTTTCATACCGAAGATGGTATAATCTCATTTACCTGTTTGAAGGATATTTGAAGTCAATGCTATTATTGCTGATACATTCTGATGGTAACTATGGTTTAACAAAATATTCGAATAACAAATCGAAAATGTGATATAAACGACAAAAGAAACATGTGAAAACACTACAGGAGTATTCACATTTCCCATATTATCCCAGAATTATACCTTTTGGTAATTGAAACGAGCTAAAAACTAGATTCATTCAGATACAGGGAGTAACTATAGGGTCTTCCAACAGGAATTTCCAAACTTTGACAATTGATAATGGCCAACTTGTTGAAGCACCTGTCATATTAGTTGTCATTTGTTTAGTCTGTTTCGCCAAATTACCATGGACGTTTATAGCATTCAACAATATGTGCAAATGATTGAATTGTTTCATCAAAATCGCCCATTTTACGTCCTACCGAGAGGACTATTTGCAATGTGGTGGATAAATTTGACTCCACTGGTTCAGTAACTGATCGGCCATCACCAGAACGTTGACGAAACGCAAGACCTGCCAAAAACATAGCCGTTGTCTGTGCAGGAGAATCTAAGGCATTAGAGATTGCGTCGCTCACAAGAACTCGGCTTTTGGCAGACCACAATTTGGCGAATTCTGCGTCGTGACACCGAGATCATGCGATTTGACCACTTTAGACTTTTCCTTGCGAGGTTTTTCTAAGTCGAAGGTGTATGTGAATAAAACACAAACCATAACGGTCCTCAAAGCCAACATAACCAATGTTAGTAGTCAAATTCAGCCTGACTCATGCGTCAGAGTCATGGACGTTTAGGATGTGTTTCACTCAGAGAAGTCGTGGCAGACATTTGAACGATGTTATATTTCACACATAATGGCATTAGTAGGTCTTGCGAATGAATGAAAAATTTCGATGATATCTCACACAGACTTTATTTCATTCAAATTTATAAATAGGAAGAGCTCAATGAAAGACCCTATGGTCTTGTAAACTTGGTATTTGCAACAGATAGGGCTTTGTCACTGAAACAGGAAATCCAGAGAAATCATTCATCATTACTATGGAGTGTACATAAGTATACGTAATCCAGCATAAACAGGTATAGATATTTTCTGTACCTCAAGGATTATCATTTTTTCAACGCACCTTTGCATATGCAATCCAGATGTATGTGATTACGAAGACACTGAAATGTGTATGGTTCTTCAGCTTCCTGGAAGAATGTTCCCTGCAAGTGGTTTTCGATGGATATCTCTCGAATACTTTCAAACTCAACGCTGGTGTTTCCCAGGGGTCCATATTTTCTTCAACCTACTTCATTGTATATCAACGACTTATTGGAAAAAAACAATAATCTAATATATTGCTTTGCTGATGACTACACACTTGTTTCGTCATTCCATTTGGATTCCAGGACATCGGCTACGGAGGCACATCTTCACCGGCAGCAGGAGGTTGCATATCTTAATGAGGATCTAGAAGTGGTTTTGAATTAGGGTAGAAGTAACCAGGTTCAATTCAATGCCACAAAAACCCAGGCATCGGTTTTCTCCAAGAAGAAAAATGTCTCCGAACCGGATATAATAATGTCAGGTCAAACAATTCCGCTTTCTGCTTCGATAAGTTTGTTGGGGGTTAAAACGGACACCAATGTGACTTGGCATAATCATGTCGCTGGAATTGCAAAGGCTGTTTCTCAAAAGCTTGGAACACTGTTCTGAACCAGAAAACTCTACACACCTTGATGCCTTATAAAGCAGAGATCAGACCATTTTTGGAGTATTGTTCTCATGTATGGAGCTCTGTCTCCAAGTATACCCTAAAGTTCCTGGATTCCATCCAGAAAACAGCCAATTGCCTGATTGGGAACGCGAACATCACTTAATCCTTGATAGTCTGGAATATCGAAGGAGGGTTGGAGATTTGTCTCTCTTCTATAGATACTTTCACGTGTGAAATGTGTCTTGGCACATTTGATTCCACCAAGTGTGCACATATCCGAAATACTCGACGGACTGTTGCTGCTCATCGGTTTGAGATTCAACTCAGTACACCTTGAACTCCACTGTTCAAGAACGTTTTTCCAAATGAATTTGATCTCCAGCGATTCAAATCCAATGTGGATCGCTACTTTCGCACAGGCACCGCTCTAAGAGCACCTAAAGGATTTTCCTATAGTGTTTTTGTTTTGTCCTTGAAAAAAATTGGTAGGGTTACTTGTAGGTAGGGTTATTTGATATATGTTGTATTCTCACAAGAATCGCAACACGTGTTTACCTTGCGATAACTTCTCACGGCATAACTTATACTATTGTTCAGCATATCAAGCGTACTTTTTCCAGAATGAAACAGGTTTTTTGAAATATTTTGTTGGAACTAACCATGATATTGAAAACATTTTTCATGATAATAACTTCATACTAATAACTCCAGTCGAACTAGTTTGACCGAGGAAGCTAATTTTTAGGGTAATGCGTTTCTAATGAAGTTATTAGTGTGAACATTGTTTTGTCATCATGGAGGGTGTTATTAATTTTCCGTGCTAGGAAGCGCATTTTGGAAGACAAGACCATGTTAATCCTCAGATCGCACAAGTTTTGACTTCTGAGAGTTGTCGTTCGGAGAGGGAAGACAGCTGGTTAACGGATAAACAGACTACAATAGATTTTTTATCAGATTTTTAAAATATTAAGTAACGTGTTAATGTATTAATTGTTTCGTTAATATCTTCTTTGGGAATCAAATAAAGAAAAAACATATTCGTCAATCGCACACTTGAAGAGTAGTCTGTTCATTTGTATCATTCAATAAAGTGAATACCTAACTGCTTGATTTCACTTCAGCACTTGATGGTGAAAGAGAAGATTTACCGATGGGTTTAAATCAGTCTGAACAATGGGATCTGCTGTTACTGGAATTTTGATATTAACATCTTTCATTAATTTTTCAGTTTTCACGAAAGATTTTCCTGCTAGAACGGCAATAGTGGCAGCAAAACTTCCGTTAAATGCAAGGGTAGAAATCGATGCAATTGGTGCTACAGGACAAGTGAAAACAGTATGCTGTCACTGATTGTTGAAGTTGCCGAATCTTTTCATTTATAAACCATATACAGATTTTTAGGTGATATACATAATTATGAATAAAATTTTATTTTTTACTAAAGGTTAAATTTCTATTTTTGACGAGCAAATAAAGTAGTGGTCAGCATATTGAAGTTCTCGATATTGGAGAATGGCCGCAGATTAGTTGGTTTTTGAAATATCAAATGAAGAAACAAAATGGATTTCGAGTAAAAACATATTTTTTCTGCGCCAGTATGGAAATGAAATAGACTCATCCATGAAATATCCATGAAGTATCTGAACAGAAAACTATAGTAAAAACTGAATAGTAAACTACAGTTCTCCAAGAAACTAACGATCCCTTTGAATGAAACCTTTTTTTTTGTAGTAAGACAAAAAATAAAAAATCTCAGTCAATTTTATTGTACCACTTGTCAACCATCATTCAAATTGAAGTGAAGTAGGAGATTTGAATCTCCTACTGAAATAGAAATACGAAACAGAATATACCGAAAAATGTATGCACAAACATCTTCGTGAAGAGTCTACTTTGGAATTATATGCTTTCTTACTTCATTTGAAAGATTTCCACATTTTTATTGTTTTTGTAAAATGAAGGGGAAGTAGAAAGCCAAAACGTTCTTTTGCCAAAAATCAATTTCTCCTAAAAATATACCTCTTTCGATTCAAAACGGATTCTTATGGTTGAGAATGATTCAAATAAGCGAATGGCTGTCAACAAATACTGTCATTTATCTTTCTCTCTCTCTCTATCTCTCTCTCATTTTCTCTCGGTTTTCTTCAATTGATAACCCCGCATACAAACTCAGTGAAATATCGAATGGAATTGGAGTTGCATCAAAATATTTGCAAAACCAGGCTACAAAGACAATAAACATAGATAATTTCGAATCGATTGCTCGATACGGAATTATTTTTTGGGGTTGAAATAGAAATATCGAAGAAATCTTCATAGTTTGAAAAGAATAATAAGAGGAATCAACAACTCAAATTATGACCAAACTTGCAGAACACTATTCCAATCCATCAATACAATTACAATCTACGCGATTTATATCTATGAATGTCTAATGATCATTTACGAAAATTCACAACTCTTCACTGAGGATATACCTGCTCATAAGTATCCCACTAGAACGAATGAATGTATGTATCCCCTTCATAGAATAACAGCAACTGAAAAAAGCGCCCACTTCATGTCAATCAAGCTTCTCAGTCATCGTCCTAACAAAAATAACCGGACTAAAAAAATTAGAGTTTCCAAAATAGAACTAAAAAACCTGTCATAGACTTAGAGCCTCATGATTTGAACGCATACCTCACTGAAACATTCATTTAAAATATTCATAACAAAGAAATATGAACCTCCTTGTTTGACGCATTTTCATTCTATGTTACCGATATTTTGCAATAAAAGTTTGTAATCTACTCCAAAATGAAGCCGTTTATTATTATTTTCTTTCATTATTATTAGATTTTTTTGGCCTTTGCTTCTGAACGGCGTATTCAACCAACGTTCTGTCATCCATGACATGGGTAGATTCAACTCATTTATAATATAAGGTCGTAATTTCATAAATGAATTCAGTGTGCTTTATCTTGCACTTCATCTTGTAATGTTATCCATATTGGTTCTGAAGAGGCAATAAGGCAACTGTCTTATTTCAAAACATGGGATATCCGCCATTGAAGACGACAGTGTTCTATGTAAGTGAACTTTTACCATTTTTATTTACTATATTGTATAGGAATCCAGTGAATGACATTCAATTCTATTTCATTGATTCTATTCTATTGGAGTACAAACTGAATAAGAAACTGTTTTTATATAATTCAATTTTCATATGGAAGTATTTAACTTTTGTTTGACTACGCGTTAAATCTTACGACCTCACCATTATTTCAAATGTTTTCCTCACTACTGGATCATTAACCTTTCTTGACAAATCTTATAAACTTTGCAAATTGGTAAACAATGATTCCTATTTTGCGGTCAAAACCTTCACCTTCCGCTCCGCAACCGTACCTCCTGTCATTTTTATAACAAATTAGTAAAACCCAAACAAAAAAATAGTGAAAGAAATCAAATAAATTGTTAAGCAAAGCTCAAAATCAATCTGCACCTCGTGTCAAATTCAACAAATAATTTCAGATCAAACTCTAGTTCGTGATAATGAACAAAGCAATAAGTTATCTCTAGCCGCGATTACCGTCCATTCGTAAATCACAATTTTTATACCCCAAAACTGTTTCCGATTTCTATTACGATAGTTCAGAACGAAAGTAAATAAACAATAACAATAAGGCTCCCAAAAAACCTATTTGAAATATTCCAAGTCAAAACCGAGTTAAAAAGGAACCGAGATAAGAGACAAACCAATAACCTGAACTTTTTGCGCGTCGCCCGCTAATACTTCAAAATGGTAACTTGACACCGTCAATTTAACCGAATTAACAACTAAATTGATAAGAATTCCCGATTATTTCCTTATCCGGCTCGAAAGACCAAAAAAAAGTTGTTAATATTACCTAATTCGATTGAAAAATTCACAAGTCACCTCAGAAAATGTCGCAAATTTCTACCTTCCACCCAATTCGTTGGTAATTAGGGAAAATAGGTAGGTAAAATGGAAAAATGAACGAAATATTAACTCTTATCGAAAGACCTTCCAAAAAATTGTTCCCGAACAAACAAGTTAACGTTTTGCTTATTTTTGACAGATATCCCCTTTATTTTAAAAAACAAGTTCGGTAAATTGTCATCAATTCATATATACATAACAAACTCATCATGGAGTTTAAACTTTTCTGATACATTTTTACTTATACGGACATTTTTAGAGAAAAATTGAAAATTTGCCATAAAAATTTTAACATGACTGGTGCAAAGTTTCAATCACTTGGCTATTTTCTCAAACAAACCTTTGATTTCAAAAAAGCAGAGGCAACTAAAAAAAATGTTAATTATTTCGATAGAACTATTATTACTATTATACATTTTAAACAACAATAATATTATAGAAAATACAAATAGGTACAAAAAATTACTTATTGATCTAAATGAGGTTGTCAATCACTTACAGCCTACATTTCAGTATGTCGTCCTACACGTTCAAAACAAATTATGGTCCATCTACTGACATCTGTAACTGCATTTTTAATAAATCGGGGATTTATATTTGCACAGCACTCGCGAATGGTATTTTCCAGATGTTGTATGTCAATAGATGGTCTACTTCGGTACACTTTTTGTTTCAGGTAACCCACAAGAAAAAGTCTAAAGGCGTCAAGTTGGGTGATCTAGATGGCCAATAATGTTTCCAATAACTTTGCTTCTGAACATTTGTTAGAGGGACTGTTTTACAGCAACCGTGTGATGTATTGGTGCGTTATCAAGATGATACCATAGGTCGCATTTAATATTTAAAAGCATATTATCTAAAATTTGACTTACCTCATTATTTAAAAGGTTGAGATAACCGAC
>WOGO01008351.1:0-10689 GCA_015342085.1 Leptinotarsa defecta
AATTTTTCTTTTATAATGAACTTCGGATATAGTGAACCCTTTTTGATGCATTTATCAAGTTCACTATATCCGGACTTTACTGTATTTGTAAGGTCAATAGATTACGAATTAATATGATGTGGTTTTTCAAAATTAAACAATATCGTGATTGGATAAATTATTGAAAAAAGTATGCAAATGAATATTTTCCCATCATTATTTTATTAACAACCCTTATAGATGCTAGCCCAGAATAATATTCAATGCTGACTCAGCATAATATTTGTGCTACAAGGCTGATAATAGCTGGAGCAAATGTTGAAGAAAAAAAATTATTGTTCAATAACTTGAATTACGGAAGTGAATTTAACAGACTTCATAACAGAATTAAGAAACAGTAATAGTTTGACTGAATTTGTGAAAAATGTAATTTTTAATACTTACGCTATCAAAATATTTTTTTTTGTACTGAGAACTTTGATAACTTCACTTCTTTTTGGTTCCTTATCAACTTTCAAAACATCATATGCTATCTGGGCAATTTTGTCATTTGTGAAAGGTACTTCGATTTCACTGTGTACCAATAAGGAAAACATTTTATTGAGGTAGTTATTCAGCATTATTATGCTCCTATGCAAATAGTGCTTCATCATCTTTCATAATAATGGTATAAGAAATGTCATGAGTTTCCTCTTACTGTGAAAGTTCACACTACTTATGTCATTAAATAAGAACACTGAAGCAAGAAAGACATTTTGAATTATTTTTCAATGGGGATGAAAGCTGTTGAGATTAATTTATTTTTAGGGTATATAGGTTAGCAGGTAAAGTGGCAGGAATGCTATTATTGTTATATTATTATTGTTTTTATTCTCCCAGTTCAAAACAGTGATTTTGTGAAAATTTCAATTGTAATTAGTAAATTTATTCTGAATTTGTATTCAAATTACATACATAAATTATAAAAATATAGTTATTTCCATTTAAGGCAAATTGAATTATTCAACTCATTCATTAACTTTTAAACAGAAACTTATTTGAACAGGATCATTTTTAAAATATTCTATTAAAAAATAAACAAAATATTGAGGTTATGTTATGCACTTGAAATATTTTTATGAACAAAAGGATACATCCTCAATAAATTAGGCTCCATGTTACTAATTTAACATTCCAAAAAGAGTATTTGGCAGTTGTACGTGAGAAAAGATGTGATGTACATACCTCACATCATCGAATTACAATTACAAATTACAAGTTACAAGTTGCAATCCACAGAACACATAAAGAAAAATGGGAAATAATAGTTTTGTGTTCTGTGGTATTGTGGTTGTCAATTGAACCATTACATTGAATTCTATAGAAAACTTCTGACAGATTGCTTCAAATAGTAAAATCCAATATTTCGAATGTACCAATAGATGAAACCATCGGATCTATCGGTGGATTCACTTGTTAATTTAGGAACTCGACTAAATATTTTCAATTTGAAATAATTAGAATTCTACCTTTTTTGGGGAATCTTATACTGGTTTGGGAAATTCATGGATAATAAAAAATATTGAGGAATTTTGGACAATTCTGGATTCACTGTCGTTCGTCAATTTCATAGATCTGTAGATGCGTGAATGCAACGTGAATCAAGATTATTTTACTTGATTCTTGTGGCTTGAAGTAATTTTTGTTCTCACATTTCATCTTCTGTCCTTTTTCAGAAACTGTCCTAGTCTATGAGTCCATAGCAAGATACATATAATATCCTTGGTGTGATTACTGGGACCTTCTTCATTCGAAAAATATTTCGTGGGAAACTGTTGATCAACAAATAATGAAGAGATCCACAAAATTTCGGCATTTTATTCCGTGATAATTCATGAATTAAAATTCTGAATAAAATACTAGCGACATATTTCGAATACTGCATCATTTATGAATTTCAAATTGTGTTGGGGAATTTGATTGTGACATTGAGGAATTTACTGATTATCTATTGGCAACGTTGAGTTCACAGAGTCACTCAAATATGACCACACTTGGTTTTACAAATTACCAACTGGTCGGATAGCCTTGATTGCGGATGCTAACCAATGGAAAAGAAGAAGAATTATTCACAATTCTGTGATATATTTTGCAATATTTTTATTGTGCAAATTTAATGTGTATATATTCAGGATTTGAAACCTAAAAGAGCACATAATTGCTGACCTGTGATTGTGTTGACTTTGTGGGCTCAAACATCATCCCCCGTTTTATCCGAGATGAATCATAATCAGGATGAAAAAATGATCGAGGACCAAAACATAACCCTTGGTCAACCACTGAGTGATTTCCTGCTGCAACTAGAAGATTATACACCAACGGTGGGTTATCTATATTAAATGTTAAAACCCAGACTGGCAAATTTTCAAATGTCCCAATAATTAGTTACGAAATATCTGAATGAATCTTCAAACTTTCTCTTACAAGGACCTACTGGAGGCACCAAAATTGTATTTAATTTATATAATCATTTAATTTTTCAGATTCCCGATGCTGTGACTTCATATTATTTGAGGAGCTCAGGTTTAGAACCGAAACATCCTAGATTGGTTCGTTTGATTTCAATTGCTGCTCAGAAATTTATATCAGACATAGCCAACGATGCATTACAACATTGCAAAATGAGATCAACAAATTCTTCAAGTCACACAGGTTCAAAGGTATGTTGTTTCATATTCAATAGATCTTTGTATTTCATAGCCAATTTGCAAAAAGTACATTTTTACTGTCAATCTAAACCAGTGATACTAACATTTGACTGATTCAAGGTACCCCTTTAATGGTAGATTAAAACAGCTTCCTATAGCATTTTCATTGATAGCAATATGTCATAAATTGGTCCGAGTCTAAAAAATTTCTGATGACTCCTAATTGAACGTTAGGAATAACTGTTTCATCTTGTGTTTTGTCACATATTTTATTGACGACATGTATATTCTTTTGTTGTCCCAACTCTATAGTAATCACTGAAAGCAGAAACGTTTACTGCCGATGAAGTTATTTTATGATAATCATAGGTTTATTGTAATCACAAACCTCATCTTTAGATGAACTGAAGTCTTTGGAAGTCTTAAAACAGTCAACTTCGATTTGCCATAAAACATATTCTCCAGGGGATCGAACTGGTATACTGTTTCCAAAAGTAGCACCTACTCTCCCCTCCTATTGTGAATATTCTAATATTACTCGATTTTTTTTTCAGAACAAACAGGGAACTAAGGATAGAAGATACTGCTTGACAATGGAAGACTTGACCCCAGCTTTGGCAGAGTTTGGTATTACTATTAAGAAACCTCATTATTATGTTTAAGTAGATATTTAAGATGTAATGTTTATTTTTTATACTTGAATACTTCAACCTCAGCTTTCAGTAATATATTCCTTTTTTGGTTTATACTTTTTCTTCAAAGATATCTATCTATGACGAAGTGGTATAAGTTTCAGTTTTTGAACAAGGAAGAATGTAGTAAAAAAACAGCCCTCAAAGATATGAGGTGTTTATATAAAGTTTATAAAAAATAACAAATTATCTTACAAATCTAGGACCTTGAACTAAATCAACATATCTCATCTATAAACTTTTGTAACAAGTCATTCTGCAAAGGAATTAATAAATATTCAGTACCATCAACGGATCTTCTTGATTTAACCATTTTATGATCTATGAATTCCGTTAGTTGAGCCCTTAAAGCTAAATCCGAACTCACTATGAAGGATTCTCTGCATGCCATATACAAGTCTTTGAATGCGAATCCTTGGTAGTATTGATTTTTAGAGTTTTCCAGCTGATATTTAACAATCAAAGTATATATATTCTTCGAATTCACAGTTAGGGATAAAAATACATTCTTTAGAGATGACAATGCCAAAGTTCCACTCTGTTGGACCATCATAGACCGTTCAAAAGAAGTCTCTTCACGATAGGGCGAAAAAGATGTAACATCCCACCAAATGTAATTAAATTTACTTAGTTTCCTATGATCCCAAATTAACGGTGCGTTGATATGGTCTATTGATGCTATCAAATGAATATTGTTAGTTGAAGCCAAATTTGCTAAAATATTCTGTGCCTTTCCATTTCTTAGAGTTTCCCCTTCTATATTATGAATTATCAAATATAAATGAATTGATGGATGTCTCTTCAGTTCTTTTATCACTAAATCGCAAGCCTCCACAGGATTAGCAGGACTTTCACCTAATTTCAATAAGTCAGTGATAATATTGTCCAAAATGCTTTTGATAGTAAGTGTGGGAAAAAATCCATTCACCACAACAACTGGCATGTGGTTCAGGTAAGTCAACTGAAATTTTCTCAAAATATTTTTCTTCGAACCTAAACCATAAAGGAGAATATTGAAATTTTCATTCAAGAGAAACAACCATTTCTTAAAATAGTTCTCATTGTTCTGGGACAGCTTCTGCACAGCCTCTTCATGTTTTCCAGATAATTTAATATTTTGTAAAAGAGTCTGCAGTTCATATTGGGGTAATCTGGGAGTTTTCAACTTGTCTAAAGTGTTATTGGAAGTTTTAACTTTACTACCACTGCAGTTCTCGAAGTACTCATCAGTTTTGATTGTGTATTCACCGGCTTTTTTGACTCTAGAATACTTCAATTTAACATCTTTGAATTCCTTAATAATCTTATGCACTTTTCTATCATCCACATCAGATTCTGAGTCACTACTGATTTTCTCATCACTTTCTTCACTAGTTTCATCCGAAGAAACTTTATATTCGCTGCCAGAATCTTCCTGGATAATTCTAGCAATTCTACTCTTAGCTTTCTGCCTCTGAGTTTTTGGGGTACATGCCTCTGCGACTTTGAGAGCTAGTCCATCTCTCATTTTCCTAGTTTGAAATTTGAAAATATCTTTTCCTTGGATAATTTCGTTTTCGTGAATAACTTTTGGCTTTTCGATATCGGAATTGCAATCTTCAGAATCTGATTCACTACTGGAGTACTTTTCAGAATCCAATTTACTCCTCTGGTTCAGAAATTGTGATTCTAGAGCTTTCAAACTGGGTTTTAGAGAACGCGTGGTTTTTCGAAGTGGTGGAGCATTACCAGAAGCCATTCTATTATTTCAAAATTGATTACAATTCAACCCTCCAAAGAAATCATAAAAATGATTTAAATTTGAATTGAGGTTAGGTTATTTTTAACAGATTCATAATAAATGAAATAGTACGTTCCAAAAATAACCAGTTCCAACCGCTACTAACTAGAATTTTTGACAGCGATTACCGAAATCCGAAATAATATATTATTGTTGTTCAACTTTGAAACAAGACAGTTGTATCAATTTTCAAGTATGACAATTGTAAAATTATTTTCAAAGATGATACAAGAAGTCTTAAACGTGACCATACATTTGCCAAATAATGACCTTCAAATCCTGATGAGACCGAGGAAGACGGCTGACGATAGATTTCTTTACATTTCTTTCTGTTACCATCTATATTCAACAAAACAAAGATATGGGTGATGGTAAAAAATGAGATGTGGGATGAGTAATTTTTTGAGCTTTTAGTTCAAGTATAGTTCATGGTGTATAAGTGCATGTTTTCATCCAAGATATTTTTCAAATAGGAAAAAAAGGTTTTGGTTCCGTTGGCATACACAAAATGAAATTCGAATCGTGGGGCAAAAAAACTTTAGGACTCGTCTAATATGAGTTATGTCATGAATTATTACAAAACGATAATTTTAACCTCTACAATATGAAAAAAAAAGAGAAGATGATGAATTTGGTTCATGCTTGTGAAATAATGAGCAATATGATTAATTTATCCATTTATAAATAAACAACAATGAAAATAAGTATGATTTAAATAGTGCAAAGTCATTTAGTTTCACGGTGCCAGATGTGTTCAGCTAATAAACTTCTTCCTAACTGTATAACTCTATCTAAAAATGACGAAAATTTCAGTTGTATATTTTTTCTTATCAATAGTTATATGTTTCTCCTGCACAGTTGCTTACAAGCCCGTAGTTCTACTGCATGGAATAATGACTGGAGCTGAAAGTATGGAGCTCATAAAAACGCGAATAGAGGAGGTACTTCTACGTCTGGATCTCAGCTGAGTTGATAAATGTTTTCTATTTTCAGAAACACCCTGGCACAATTGTTTACAATATTGAAAGGTTTGGAGGATGGTCTAGTCTAGATAACATGTGGTATCAAGCAAAACAGATTGGGCAAAATTTATTGAATATCACAGAAAAACATCCTGAAGGCGTTCACTTACTAGGTGAGGTATATGAAATTAGGTGAACATGAAAAAAAAAAATGTGTCAGGTTTATGTTGCTATATAATTTTACATTGGCTCTCATCTTCATAGGAGTAGTGAGCACAGATCTAATTTGACCATCTCTACTATTCTGCTAACATGCTTAAGTATCCTTTTTGCTTCTTGTTCTGCGTAAGTCAATTTAATACTTCTCCGAATCTCCTAAGAAGCATTACGACTATTCGCAGTTCGATCAACAATTCAACATAGCACAATAAATTCACTTTTAAGTAGATTAATTTTCACGAGAAAGATATCAGTCAATTGGTAACTGAATCCAGGATCTTTACATTGTTTATCGGGCACAAGCACGCTAGGGATGAGTATAAACATTCTTTCCACTAGAGAGTTGTCTTCAAGATCCGTCACCTTAAGTTTCATGACAGATCATTTGTTACAAACAAATTTTTCGCTAGTTATCTTATCCCACTATTATTGTTGATGCAATTATTGAAGAATTGAGTAGCATGGGCAAACTTGTGAATCTTGTTATATGTTTTAGAGGAAAACTCGAATTTCAATATTCATTTCATAATGCAAATATCCTTTTTCTAGGTTACTCTCAGGGGGCTCTTTTAGCAAGAACCATTCTTCAGGCGAATCCAGATCACAAAGTACTTAGGTTTATATCACTCAGCGGTCCACAAGCTGGACAATATGGAAGTAAGCATTTGATACATCTTCACAAGGTTTATGCTATAGCGTTACTTTTTTAGCACAATTTCTTCATTTATTTTTCCCTGGCTTAGCGTTGGAAACAGCTTTTGAATTATTTTATTCCAGAATTGGACAGCATACTTCAGTAGGTAATTATTGGAATGATCCATATCATAGGCAATTATACATAAGCTATTCCCAGTATTTGCCATTTGTGAATAATGAAATAAAGTCGAATCGAAGTGAAGAATTCAAGCAAGCTCTCACTAAGTTGAAACTGATGGTACTTATTGGTGGACCTGATGATGGCGTAATTACTCCATGGCAATCTAGGTAATAACTAGAATAAAATTTATTGATTCATTAATTTATATATTTATGTATATGGAAAAGTTCCTGACGAATTGAACATTATTATAATGACACCTGTAGAAGACAAAAAAAGATTTAGGGGTTCCACTAATAAATATTTCAACACCCTCAAAAAACGATACCATCCTCGGGCGTCACAATACTGTTTTTACAAATCCTGTGTCGTTCTTTTATAGTAATTTGAATCATTATAATTGATTTGAATATTACTACCTGACAAATTTCTACATGATACATTCATTGCCTGAAATATTTACCTATCTAGGAACAACTCATAAGACTGGCAAATAATGAACCAAGCTGTCATTTCACCTACTTTTTAGATCTGTCCTAATTACCAATTTCCTTGTTGCAGACTATATTTAATACAGGGGAACAATTCAAATCTATTTGATCATTGAACAATGTATTGGTTTCTAGGCATTCCAAAAGATCTTTCCATTCAAAAAACTACTTCTATGATCTTTTATTCTTTTGGAAACAGTTCTTCCGGTTTGTCCGATATAAAATTTTGGGTAAGATCCGCAAGTCAATTTGAATACTCTGTTGGTTTACTGCGCCATACCGGAAGCAGAGACCATAAAAAAGAGAAGAAGAACTTATACATTTCCGATCTATTCCACACTGGAGTTTTATTTTCATTGTTTTTAATGAGTTCATTCAAATTGTTATTTGTTCTGTGCTCTTTCATTCTTTTGGAAAAGTTTTTCCGGTTTATCTGATATAAAATTTTGGCCAAGATCCACAAATCAACTCGTATACTCTAGTGGTCTACTGCGCCGTAAGGGAAGCAAAAACTATAAAAAAAAGTGAAGAATAAGAACTTTTATACTTCGATCTATCCGACACTGGAGTTTTATTTTTATTGTTTCTAATGAATTTATTCAAATCATTATTTGTTCTGTGCTTTTTTATTATTTGAATCATTTTTTTGAGACCTAGGAGTACATTCAGCATGCTCACTTTTTCAGTCAGTTTGGATACTATAATGAAAATGGAACAGTGGTTAACTTGGTAGATCGAACCATATACACCGAAGATACCATCGGACTGAAAACTCTACAAGACAAGAAGAAATTGAAAATAGTTACAGTACCTGGTGTCAACCATTTTATGTGGCATATTAATGTTTCTATTTGTGATAACTATATTTTACCATATTTGGATTGATTTATATAGTTGAAAGCCTAGTTGAACAAAAAAAAACAATGGTGTCAAGTGTTGACTATTCATTGTGGCATATCAATGTTTCTGTTTGTGATAATATATTTCAGATATATGGCGTGACATATAAAGGATATTCATGTCGAGAAGAGAATGCCCTCATTTTTGGTAATTTTGTATATCCAACATAACTTTAAAATTCCCAATGAAATGCGTTAAATAGCAATGAAACTAGTAAAATTTCAATTTGTAAGTTGCTCAACTGATAGTAAAATTTCAGACGTTGCCGAATCGAAAAAACTCGAAAACTCAGTTTTTCTTTTCAGAACTAATCATTTCTTTTGATGCGACTTGGCGTATATTCAATATGCCTAAAGCCTTGTCGAAACAGTCTCAACAAAGTTGTATTTCAACTAAGTAAATTGATAGTGAGTAAAGTTAATAGCAATAAAACAAATCAACAGTATGAAAAAATTTGAAAATTCGAAATAGTGCACATGTTGGCAACGCCGTAACTTGTCTTTCTGTGACGTCATTCTCTTAACGTGTATATCGTGTAAATAAATTTTTATGTATTTTGATCTGTCAAATTCGTTGTGTTCATATTTATTTCAGTTTCAACTGAAACACATTTGTGAAATGTTTTTTTTTTCGGTGTTCAACCAGCGCGGCGTTGGTAGCGTAACCAGAATTAGTTGTATCAAAGAAATTCCAAAAACAATGTTGATAATTTTAACAAGTATTTTAAGTTTCCTCACTGATCCTTTCCAATGACTGTGAATTGAGATGTATTGAAAGGAGAGGTATGACAAAACATCTTCCTTCCTTCACCATGTAATTCGTGGACTAAGCTAAGCGTAGCAACGTCGCAATGCATTTACAGGTTCATTTATATTAATTTCAATGAGGAATAATAAGTTTACCTTTTATGTGGAAGATGACGCCACTATGTTCTTTCAACATATAAATTTAAAATTATTTTTGTATAGGTTATCAGTGAAAAAAAAATTTGCCTTTTTTTTTTTAATTAACTGCGTCCTTTGTAGATTCCCACATTTTTTTTTCATGAAGATGGAGAAGTAGAAAGACATAACCTTGATTTCTTATACGTTTTTCAGTTCTGGAATTTAATTCCCCATTGGAAAAAGCGTTTTTGGTTTTCCATTCTCCATCAATATATAAGCAGTAGGGATCTTTCAAAAAAATGAAAAACCTAATATATCATTAAAAACTGTATCAAAGATGTATAGATTATATACTGAATTACATGATCCACGGGAACTTCTCAATTCAATAATTTCACAAGGACTAAGTGACAGAAAATTACTCTTTATTATTCAGTTTTCACATCAAACATTCGTCACTAAATATGGAGTATTGATATAAGATTTCATCTACAAAAGGAGTTTCTCTAGAGTCTAGATGGACCTCTAAACATTCAGGAGAAAACACTAGTTACGAACTTCTCTCATTAGCATGTTTTTTTTTATATATTTGGAAGACAATTGACAGTTCATTGCATATATAAAACTAGTAACTTTAATATTCGATGCTTTGTAATCCTGCCATTAAATTTTGACACGCTTAACTTTGAAAAGATTACTAAACTGTTGATAACGTTTGACAGGCAACTCACAAATGTCAAAAATTTCTTCAATTTTATATCGGTGTGAAAATCTGGAACCCAGCGAGCGGATTTAGATTTGATACCACGTGAACACAGAGTCAACGTAGCGAAATATATTTAATGAACGTTCAATTTTATCTGAATGACGTTGATATTTGTAGCATTATTTGTCATCACAACACCTCTTATATATGGTCGATGAAGTTTTTTTCTGCAACATCACTATTATTTATAATTTTTCAAATGCAAACATTTTTACAACTAGTTGAGAGTGACCGGCGTGAAAGAAGGCCTCAATATGTCAAGAGTCATGAACTCTTCACCAAAACTAACTAAGTTTTTAAATATGACAAATGACAACTAGAAAATCTGTCTAATCCTAACATTAGGTTCGTTCCAACCTTGAGCCACAAACAGATTTCCAACTGTTTGTAAGTCGTTGTCAACGCGCATGTCTGGTAAATATTGGTTTCTGACTGATTGGAACAGCTGATAGTTCAACTGAAGTTTGGCATGGAATTTCAACATAACCTTGAAAAATAAATCTAATCAAGTG
>WOGO01008352.1:0-10689 GCA_015342085.1 Leptinotarsa defecta
AATCTGTTTAAAATCTGTTTTTCCGTTAATCAGCTGTCGCCCCCATACGAACGATAACTCTCAGAAGTTGAGAAACTTGTGCGAGCTAAGGACTAACAAGGTCTTACCTTTTAACGTATGATTCCTAACACTTATCTTCAGCACCTTTCTGGATAATATTAGAAGATGAAAAAGAGACAGATAGAAGAGGAAAACCTACACATGTCACGACAGTATCACAATAGTACTTGAAGACGTTTATACACTTATTTGATTCAATCATACGAATCTTGTTTGAATTGGAAGAGGTAAATTTTTCAGGAAAGATCAGTTTTTGGATTGTGTGGCGTTAGGGTGGCTGAAAATTATACAACGTGGATGATATATCTTTGGCGATATATCATGCACGTTGAAGTAAAAACATTGAAACATGCCAAGAACTGTGTGACATTTGTGTGGTGGAAAGTCATCTTCATTTCAAGCAGGTTGGAGCCCAGCTCCCTTACCCTTAGGACTGATGCTCATCAGAAGGACGAGCGGGTCCAGACTGATTATTTGGTGGCGGTATGAAAGTCCTCAGACATCATTACCGCCGTTTACGGTGAACCCCTACCTGGCTGGGGTGTTTGGATGAAGATATTATTCATCCTCTAACGGAGGACATGAGGGCCTCATTTGACAGACTATTTGGGCTTTCTATATCGGGAGGGGTCGTCTGCAGTGTAATCTATAGCTTCCCTGACTAACCGATTTTCATGGTTTTCGGCACAATCAAGGCAGCTGCAAATCTCTGCGAATGGCTTGGTTCCGTACGAACCAAGGAGCATTCACAAACATCCTTATTAGCTTGTTTTGCAATCTCTCCAAAATGGAGATATTTGACGGAGCCGCTTGTCTCCAGACGCCTGAAGCATACATGATGACAGGCTTGAACATCATTTTGTAGATCGTAATTTTGTTTTTAAGGCTTAATTTAGAACGTCTGTTGATCAGAGGGTACAGACTAGCTATCCAACCCTCGAACTTTGCCTTCACGTTTGGCATTTGTGTGGTTTATGTATTGAGGAGTTAGATCGAAACAAATTGTCGGGAAGTAAACCTAGAAATACTGAGGCACTAAATGAACTAAACAGAATTGAGTAACAAAATCAGAAAATAAAAATTTGAAAATAAATTGAGTAAAAAATATATGCTAAACGGTTTTATTGAAAAAAATAATAATGATGTAGATAATGAACTAAAAGCTTAAAAATAATTCGGAATGTCTTAGGTAGCAGTCCTAGGTAGGTGGCAGGTGGCACAATAATAATAACACCTGGATGTTAATTTCATTTCTGTCAGTTTTATCGTTATCAGTTTTATCTCTGTTGGGAAGAAGCTTCTCATCGCTGTGAAATTATCTATTTTGGTTTTTTCATCATTCCATAAGTATGAAGGAAATAATCGCTGTTCTACTCTGTTTTGGCGACCTAGCCTTCAATTTTTTCATGATTTTATTGCTTTGAGGGAAATAATAGCAATGAGGTATTAAGACTTCCTAACAACGTGAGTATAATTACTCCGAAAGTATTAGTCGAATTGTGACCATTCTTTATTATTATAGCTTGCATTCACCTCGCCTCTTAATATATGCTGTATATATATTTATATTGGCTTATTGATATGGAGGAGCTACGGTGAAACCATATCTGAACCTTGGTCAAATTCTTGTCAGAGTCGATCGATTTTTTTGTTGTTTTTTATTGCACTTCTGGCTATTGGCATCTCCGGTACGTATTTTACGGGTGGGAAACTGATGCTTTAATTGAAATCGGTATCGAGTGATACGCTAATGTGTGCATATACGTTTAGTCGAATATGGTCTGCCAGTTTGAGTGGCTTAATTGGCTCATTAGTGACCATCCGATCGCTACTGATCGCATTCGCATTTATTATGACACTCGCTTGCTTTACCAGCTATTCCGCCGCCAATCAAGCCTGATTTGCGCCATTTACGGTTGATTCGAGTCACCGGGAGATCGGATAATGAACGCGGGGATTAGTTTATTCAACGGGAGAAGTCGGTGAGAATATATTCTGAACTGGAAGTTTCTTCTTTATCTCCATAAACGAGAAGGCAACAAAGTATATCACGAGTTTACTGATATTAATTCATTGCTTTAGTTGAAATTATCAGCTTCTGAATTACAACTATAAAATAATTGTAATTCAGAAGTAACTTTTAGTTTATGCTTGAGGAAGGTACTGTATAGCGAAACACATGTCGCGGTTTTTGTAAAACCCTTCAAAGTGAAAAATCATACAACAAACTGTATTAGTTAGTTTCTTTATTGATGTTTTAGCCTACTTTGAAGTGAATCCATTTTGTTCCATCAGAGATTTATCTAGTGAAATAACTGTTCCACCGTCTGTTATTCAACGAATTCTGAAGAAACATAAAATTTTTCCTTATGAATTGAGACAAGTGCAAACACTAGAACCTGGTGACCCCGAGAGACGATTGGAGTTTTGTTTTGTCGGTGGTTTATGAACGAATGCAAACTTCCATAGAAATATTATATGGAACGATGAGGCAAATTTTTCAAATTGTGTGATGTAGGTATAATAAAAAAAATTTTCATTATTGGAGTAGTCATAATCCATTTCTAGTCCATCCCCACAATCTGCAAAAACGATTCATTATTGATGTTTGGTGTGGTTTTTTCAGGTGCAATATTATCGGTCCATTTTTTTTACCATGGTTCCTTGATCGGACCCCGTTACATTAATCTATTAAAAAGTGTTGTAAGAGTTTTTCTACGATCTATTTACAGCAGGATGGGGCACCAGCACATATTTTCAGTGGCGTTAAAAAATGTTGCGAGACTGTTTTGCAAACAGATGGATCGCTACAAATGATCCTGTTAAGTGACATTCTCGTTGACCAGGCATGACACCTTTAGATTTTTATTTTTGGGGACTTCTGAAAAATGAGGTGTACAAAATGGAACATAATAATGTAGATGAACTGAAAAATTACATTGAAACTATAATTAATAGAATTGATGGCCGAACTGTGTTGAAAGCAACACGTAGTGTCAAGAGAAGGGTCCAAATATATTTTCAACAAGAATGCGGTGTTTTTGAATATTTACTTTATATTTTATAGCTCTTCATTCGCCAAAACAGAGAATTTTTTTGTACTAGTGAAAGAAATGAATATTTCCACATAAGTCGCTCATTTTCAACTTTAGGAAGAAAAGTAGGATGAAATTTGTTGTTGAGAATGTTGTTATGAACCGAAATGCATGATAAAATATTGGGTTCAAAAAAATATCAGTTTATGAGATATTTTGAAAATGCGACTATCATTTTTTTTGTTTTCGGCATCTAGAAGGCCATTCAAAATCCTACTAGTTTACCCATTTAACCGAATTCGTAGCATCAATAATAACGGAGTTGGCAATGGTGCCGACTTAATTTCGAACACCCTGTATATAATATCCTGACTTTTGAAACAATCCAAAATTTGAGTGACAATAAGTTTAATAATTTCAAGTAGATTCTATTTTTGAAACATACATTTGAAGTGAAGTAAATTATCGATTTTTCAAAAAGAAGATGAATTGTTCCATATGAACCAAAATACACTGAATTTTCAGAAAGCTAAACCCAAAAGTAACTTTGAAAACTGCTTGCTTACTGCAACAAGGATTCCAAGTCCTGTATCTCTTTCTTCAGTGTTCTAATTAAACGACGACGGAAATAGTTTTAATTGATTTTCAAAGATATTGAAGCTGTAGACATAAATAGAGTCAATATTTTGTACTATTTTCGAGAAACAAAAAATTTTATCATCCCTAACGAACTAATTTCACTGTATAATATAATAAGTCGTTTGTTTCTGATTGTGATGCTCGAGTACAAATTGATAAGGTATAATTTCACTAAAGATAACGCCAGGGCAGTATGTAATTTTCACACATTTGTTGTTATAACGGTCGCGTATAATAAGCACTAATTCAACCCCAAAAAAGTAGCGGTTTGTCCATAAAATATGACGATGGGGTGATGATACGTTTTTACCAGAAAAACCACAAACAAGGCCAACTAATTGGTATTTCCGCAGGAAGAGAGAAACATCCTCCCACCTAGTTAAAAAACGGCTGGAATTATATTGCATTTAGCAGAATCGTGGACACCTTTTGGTTTTCATTTAATTTGAACCGTTGTTGGAAAAATTTAATGAAAGCATGTTCGATTCTTCATTCGTACTATACAGGGTGTTTATTGAACATGCGGAAAAAATCAAGGGACTATTCCTTGGACTATTCCAAAGATATTTTGTCCTCTGATGATTTCTGATAGGGCGCTTTGTTTTGAAGATACGGGGCGAAAAAAATTTCGACAATGACAATTTAGGTAATTTCAAAATTATTAACGTAGCTGAAAAAAAGTATAGTGTACTACACTGGACCTATCAATAACATTCCGATAACAGTGGAAGATGTGGAAGATTTGAGAAATCGGATAATTGCTGGGTGTAACGCAATCAGAAACGATCCTGGTGTTTTTGAAAGAGTTCGGGAGTCGATGAGGAAAAGATTAGATTCTTGCATCCGTGCGGGGAGTTAAAATCTAGTAGCCGAATCTCTGGAGCTGATGATCGGTCTGTGCGGAACGTCCTTTTTGTCTAAAAAACAGCAGAAGCCTCGCAAGGAAGACAAGCTGTCACAACCAGTGCTTGCACTTTCCTACATCAGAGGATTATCGTAAAGGATAAGAAGAATTGGGGCCAAGTACAACATCAGAACCTGCTCAGATCCGGAAACACTATCCGTAGCAGCCTCACGAAAACAAGGCCACCAAACGCGGACTACGATTCCAAGCATTGCATTTACCGGATACCCTGTGAGTGCGGAAAATTTTGTATCGGTGAAACTAAGAGGCCATTGAATGTTCGCATTGCCGAGCACAAGTAACACATAAAGCGACAGGAAACCAGCAAATCTGGAATAGCAGAGCATGTTTGGACCAATCAATATAACATCGAGTAGGCCCAAACTGAGATCATACAGAGGGAGGAATATTCGTTTAGAAGGAAATTCAAAGAAGCCGCATACATGTTGTCCAACAATATATTCAGCCAAGCTAGCATAGAGATACGCAACATATGGAAACCCATAATCAAGTGAAAAATGGCCAACTCTCGCCAAACGGTCATCTACCACTAAACCAGTGAAGCGGAAAAAGGAAAGGGGAGATAAATGAAAGTACTTGAATGGCCCATAAATAGTCATCTCTCGAAGGAATTAGTACAGTCATCACCCGAAGACGATTGTGGATACTAGCAATCGAAACGTCTTGAAGAAATTTGGCTTAGAACTCAACTTTTTATTTTTTGTTCAATTGTTCTATGGTTACTTGTATTTCATTTCAGTATTATTTCATTTCAGGTATTTGCTTGATATATTTGTTATTTTCAGCAATTCTTTTTTAATTATTTTCAGGGATTTCAAATCATTTTATATAATATTAGACAATGGGAGTCAATCACCTTCAAACAAACGGTAAAAAAAATCTGTATTTCCGTTAACCAACTGAATTTCAAAAATTCGAGAACAAGGAAAATTCATGGACTCACTCAAAAAATAAACAAACCGCAGACACGTGTTTCAAGCTCATTAGCTGTCATCAGTACGGTATAGCCAAGTGCAATGTTAGGCAACACTTGGTTGCATAAACAACACAAATGTACAAAATCATCAAAAAAAGCCAGTCGCACTTTTGGTTTTGGGCAGCTCATCTCGAGTTAGAAATTTCACTGAAGTCACCACATCTACCTGAGTATCTTCCAGGTCCAGTATTCGATATAGATGATAATTTATTGAATGAATTTGGTATATTCGAGAGCAAGAGAAATTCATTGACAAAGCACTCAAAAAACAAGCAAACCGCAGACACGTGTTTCTAGCTCATTAGCTGTCATCAGTACGGTATAGCCAAGTATAAGGTTAGGCAACGCTTGGTTGATGACGTGTTTTTGTAAACAACTGTTGCCTAACCTTGCACTTGGCTATGCCGTACTGCCAATCACTATTTATCAGAAGAATACATGCTTCTAAATATAAGTGAAAATAAATTTACAGGAAACAAAAATTAAAATAGCTTTTCAAGTCTGTAGAATTGAGGGCGTGGAATTACCCTACCGCTTAATGAAGAAGGGCTTCTTCAGGGATTGATCAACACTAGTTAAAAATGAACGCATAAAAATGAAAGAGGCAAAAAAATCAAAAGTCAAGAATATGAGTACGAGAACATTTTTGATTGAATAAGCTGCTCGTTCGTGACTTCACTGATGTGCGGTTTAAAAAAGAGTGCAGACATTGTCAGGAAAAGACAACAGCTGATGTTGACAGTAACAGTTAAACATCACCTAACAAAAAATAACGCAAGCAAGAAAAAAAGATTGCGAAAAAAAGACCTAATGATAAAAACATAGGTAAATGGAAGAATAATAGTTACACACTGGAATAAAAGGTGGGGACAACCAGTGAAAACAAGTATAAAAAATATTGAAATGAATCATTACAAAGTACAGATTCAAACCGGAGAATAGAGAGAAGCGAAAAAATACACTAAAATATTCTGAGGTATACATACTTGTATACCTCAGAAATCGATAGCCCAAAACCACGCAGTAGGAAATTAATCACCAGAAGAGTAACCAAGAAACGGTTAGAACAGAATCTGTAGACAATTTATTTGCTAACGTACTGAACTTCACTAATCGTTTACCAGAGATAAATCAGATTAGGGAATACTTCAACTTGTATAGAAATCAAATAGTAAAGGAATCAATAGAACAGTAAAATTCAGATATTATAAGATGAAGATGGAACTCTCAGACAAGGAATGGCAAAAGTAGGAAGGAAAGAGAAATAGAATTCAGTTAGGTGATGTATACAATATGGAAGAGGGTAACACTCATACATTACTGTGATTATCAGAATTTTGATTACTGTTGTACGACTTGCAGTCACAAGATGGGGACGCGCACAACAACATGAAAAAGTTTCCTTCTGAAATGAAACAAAACAAAAACAAGGGACGTTAACCATTGGAGACTGAAATGAATAAAGACCAGTATTAGTTAGACTCCTGAAACCAATCTACAACAAGCAATTTTCCCACTGTTCTCCTTCATTTTCTGAAGATGCACCCTTGGTTAGAGAAACGGGAGTTTCTGATGTTTGAAAACAGTGCTTGTTTTGGATCTATTTTACGCCAGAGGTTTCGGTTCTACCGTTCACCCTATGAACCAATATGGGCACGAAATAGGACGCCTATAACTGATATCACACGACAAACAATGGACCTTGAAAAAAATAGGAAATTTATAAAATACATTTTCAATGGAAGGAGATTTTGTTGCAGAGAATTTACAAATGAAAATAATTTTCAATTCTTATATATTAACTACATTTGTTACTACTCTGTTGCAAAAATTGAGAAGATGAGAACGAACAGTAGCCTTATCAACAATTATATTTTTCCAGCGATAACTGAAGAAAGCTCATCAGATTCTTCGTTGACTGTACTTATATCAAATCCGCAGAGTAAAGCAAAGCAATTTGTTCCATTTAACCTGATGACACAGTTCTTTGGTTCTTCAACAAACAAGTGAGTGTAAGCGTTTTTGTTCGATTTGCACTGCGGCAGCATAACGAACCTCAAAGGAATGCATCTACTTTGTCATAACTTCAAGAGTACTATAATTATGTTTCAATAAGAGACAATAGTAGATTATTGAATTTCTTTTTTATGATTCGATGGCATTCATTGTGAATTTTTTTATTTGTATCATCTTTCGATTTTCAACTGTTCTAAGCCTGGGACTAGCTAAAGACAAAGAAGCAAAAACTGTATAAGAAAAAAGTGAAATTGTTCTCTCAGTATATTTTTGATTGTCAATAGAAGAGTGGAGAAACCAACCAAATTCGAAAAAAGTGAATGGAGAGGTTCATGTCATGGTCTAGGTTGAACATTTGCTGGGCTGTTCAACATATAGCTAGGCGTTTGTTTGAAAGTAGTTGACAATGTTTCATGATGAATTTTACTAGTTCGAACTTCCATTGTCTAAAATGATATGATAGGAAAAGGAAGTGCAAGAACAAATGACTTGGAAAATATCTGTAATCTTTTCAGTAACCATTTTATGAATATCCCTAGCCCTAAACCTAATCTTTATGAAGTTAGATCATCTCCTAACCCTATTTTGACCAACAACGTCCAAAGATATTGAAGACTATATTATGAAAACCACACGTGAAGAAGCTCAAGGAATAAATGGAATTTCCGGGAAAACTATAAAATATATCAAAGAAATAATAAGTACACCATTGTCACATATTATAAATGAATCTTTCAAGGCAGAAATCTACCCAGAAATTGTGAAAACATCAAAGTCAATCCCGTTTTACAAAAATAATGGGTGCAGGAAGGACATAACAAACAATCGAAATGTATGTCTTTAAATTTTAGAAAGCCAGAAGCTCCTATTAAGTTATCAGAATGTCTTCAGAAGTAATAAATTCACAACTACAGCAATTGCAGACTTGTGTCCGTTTATCATCGCTGCATTAAAAGGGAAAGAACGCCCGGTAATCCTATACTTTGATCACAGTAGGGCATTTGAAACAATCGATCATACACTCTTACTTGTTAAAGTGCACCGTATTGGAGTCAGAGATGTGGTAAATAATTGGATTGCTTCATACTTCATACAAGTAGTAGTCATGAATCAAAGTAAGTCACAACCGAGAGCAACAAGGATCTATCTTAGGTCCCGTTCTATTTATCGTCTTTATGAATGACATGGCCCACTCCTATCCTAATGCAAAATAAAATATTTATGTATGCTGATAAGAATATACTGGTCTCAGAAACTAACACATGGGATGCAGTAGGGAGGGCAAATATCACCGTAAATGAATTTCATAAATGATGTCTTTATAATGGGCTACTGGTAAATGTATCTAAAACATTTTTTATGACATTTATAACACATAACATGAACAATGATGTTAGTTATCTGATAAAAATCAATAATAAAAGCATTGAACAAGTGAATTCTATCAAATTTCTTGGAATTATAAGGTAACATGTGAGGAACACATCAATGTTCTTGCGAGAAAATTCAGCACTATGTGCTTTATAATGAAACAGCTACACAGAACAGTGTCTTTGGAAGTATTAAAATTGGCATATTATGGACTTTATTTCATCAGTTCGGACTTCCATTGTCTAATATAATATAAATTGATTTGAAATCCCTGGAAAAAATAAAAAAATTAACCAAATATAACAATTTTATTAAAACAAAAAACTGAAATTACAAAGAAATAACATACAAGCTACAAACAGAAAATAAAAAATTGAAATATTAATAAAAGTTGAAATTAAAAAAATATTATTAACAAAAATGAAAAACAAAAATAAAAATTAAAAGATTCGGATGATAACTCCGAGTTATCACCCGAAGACGATTGTGGATACTAACAATCTAAACGTCGTGACGTAACTTGGTTTGGATTTCAAATCAATTTATATTATTTTAGACAATGTAAGTCCGAACTGATGAAATACACCACGAAACATTGTCAACCACCTTCAAAATTCAAATATTCAAATTCGTTCATTCATCTGAATAGAATATCACACAATACATGTCCGTTAGGAGATATTACATTTAGTACATATATCGTTCATTTGCGAATACAAGTACCTAACAATCATTGTGTTCCTTCGATCAATAAGAATACAAACTAAGCATAGGATGCTTGTGTTTTGTTCTTCTTAATGATCATCCAGAAAATATGCCTAGAGTTTATACAGTTTATGAATCAGACGAGTCAGACGAGTGATCAGTAAATATTGATTTTAGATGAAAAGCAAAGAGAAACAGGAATTTTTATGAGGTAAGTATTTGATAGTTATTTAAAATTATAGGCATCATCAGCTCAACATTATTTTCAGAATAAAAGATTAACATCAATTTCATTTGACTCTATGAGTTTCTTTACTTTAGTCTTGAAATCTTTCCCCCTTCTCAATTCTTTCACATATAAAGGTAGTGAATTATATAATTCAGGGCCAATGAAGAAAACAAATCTTTGTAAGTGACTTTTCTTGAAAATCAGCAAGTCAATAGATTTGTTTTCAATGAATCGGGTAACATATTGTTTAAGCGGATTAACAATGGGCTTTGTTATATGATAGGTATATATTGGGCAATAATATGCAAATGAGTTTTTGAAGTTTAGTTGCTTGGATTCCTTATACAGACTTTTTGTATTATATATATAATCTGTCCTTTTTGAAGAGTATTCTTAGCAAACAATTTTGAGTAGTTTGCAATTTTTCTTGAGCGTTGCGGTAGAAATCTCCACATATGCAATATCTTAAAATTGACTCAGCTAATGAGTTATAAATTATGGAAAGGTTCTTTCTGCTGAGAATATCACGTAGCAAATAAAACTTATGTATTAGTTGCCGTAATTTCTTTGTTATATATAATGCATGTTCATCCCACCTTAGGTGTTGATCCACTATCACACCTAGTTTATTAATTTCTTCAATCTGTGGACAACCTCTGAGGCATATTTCATCGCAAGAATTACTATGTACTGAAATATATCTTTCTGTAGGTTGGTCTTCACTAGTTAGAGA
>WOGO01008353.1:0-10689 GCA_015342085.1 Leptinotarsa defecta
GAAATAGTGAAAGGTGAACTATCATTACATACATTTCTGTTGATTACATCGGAATTTGTATTACTGCCAGTATTGAAAATTATTTCATTAAGAAGTTTTCTGGGATAAGAATTTTCGATTAATATGTCTCTAAGAAGTCTGAAATTTTTTTGCTTGAGGGAAGGGCGTACTAATTTTTCTATTCTTTTTTTCAAACAGGGTATTGAATTAATTTTAACTGATTTTTCATGATAGAAATAGTTATATATCTTCCTGAATTAGTTGGTTTGACATACCAATCAGTAATTAATGAATTATCAGTATTACGGATAACTCTTGTATCAAGAAAAGGTTTTGATATTTTTTTATTTCGATAGTGAGTTGTAACTTTCTATCATATCTATTGACAATATCAAGAATTTCATTAGATTTGTCATAAGGTATTGCACAGATGACATCGTCAACATATTTTTTTTAAAAAGGAATTTCAAAACTCAATTTGGGAAGCATGTTCTCAAAAAGATCGTCCATTACGTATTGAGCTATAATAGGAGAAACAGTAGCTCCCATTGGTGTACCAAGAATTTGTTTATAGTATTTACCTTCGAAAGAGAAATAACTCGAGTTGAAGATAAAACCAATTATTTCAATGATTTTTCTTCGGTTTATTGAACATTTTTTATTTATATCATTCCATCTTTTGATAACACTTTTCTCCACAAGATTCATAGGTATATTGCTAAAAAGTGAAATCACATCAAGGCTAATCAGAATATAACCTGAATGTAATGATTTTTCATTTATGAAATTGGAAAAATCGAAAGAATTCTTGAAATATAATTCATTTTCATAATTATAAGCATCAGTGAGAATTTTAGTGACCATTTGAGCAATTTTGCTATTTGGAGCATCAATGAAAGAAATAATAGTTCTCAGTTTCAAATCAGGTTTATGTATTTTAGGGAGTCCATAATATTTGGGTGAAATAGAATTATAAATCATATACATTTTTGCTTCATCTTCTGATATCATTTTTGATTTTTTCTAATCCGTTATGATTTTATTTGCCTTTTGTTGTATTGGTGAAACGGGATCACTATTAAGTTTAACATAAGACTCACTATCATTAATAATCTCAAGAGATTTCTCAATATAATCAGATTTCTTCATAATAACTGTCACATTGCCTTTATCAGATCTTGTGAGTATCAATTTTGGATGATTCTTTAAAAAATTTCTGTTTTCTCAAGTAGGAATTAAGATAATTTTTATTATCATGAGTTTTTTGGAAAAATTTAGTTACGATATTTGTTATCTTCGCTCTAAAAAGATTCTTTTTGCTATCACAAAACCCAACTTACTGGAACTGCATCAGAAACATAATAGTAATGAAAATTGTATCAATCAATAAGTCTTTTTTTAGAGTCAAAAATTATAAAATCATCATACCCATTGAGAAATGACATTTATGTGACGGTATGACATTTGTCAAACCTACAAAAAATCCTATACATGTTTAACTTTTTCGTCAATTTATATGTTCAATTTATTGTTTTCCACTCATTTTCACTGTAAGTATGATTTGTAATGTTATTCAATGGCGAAAAATTTTACAACTCAATAAATTATAGGCCCTGAAGAAGCTTCCCATTAGAAGCGAATGCTTGGCAAAGTAGAGCAAATTTTTTGACCGTTATTCCATTTTATTGTACATTTCTCCAGTCGCTAAGATTATTATCAAAGAAACCTGACTTGAACACAACTAACACCCCAAAAGACTTAATTGGAAATGTGATTCGGCTGTCATTCTGCTTGATGACTTCAACAGCGAAGTTGGTGAATGCCCCTGTTTAGATAACAGGAGCGACGGGTTCGAATCCTTGCAGGGTCATACTTTCTCAATTCAGTTTTTTTTTCATATATGTGTGCATACCATGAATATTATCTCTTGTGTTTGCATTACAGACGTTAACTTATCTTTTACCAAATTTGATTTATAATCTTTGTTCTTAGTTTATAACCTTACACAATCTGAAAAAATAAAAGCTACATCAATAGAGAATCTGCTGGAGTGTGGTAAAGGACAAACTGAAAAGTTTATCCTGAAAATTTACTGCGTAATGTAAACTACTGGAAAGTCCAATTAGTCAGTAACTTGTATTCATAAATTTTGCCTACTTATTGAAAAAAAATCAATTGAAAAAATTATATATTGATACTTAGCTTTCTAAATGGTCAACTTTTGGAAAATAATCTTTTTCCGTCACAAGTCAAAAGAATGGAATGTCCAGATATTACACGTGACAGTCTACTAAACATACATACTGAATGTATTTTGATAATTCAATTCAGTTAAGGTTTATATTTCCGTTTTCAATTTCTTTTCATAGTAATGGCAAGCTGAATAAATATATGCGGATTCTTTGGGTTTACTGATTTTTCCATGAGTTTCTGTGGTGATGATTTTTGTTTCACTCTATTACGTCTCTTTTGACATAAACTAAACCTGAAAATACAGTTTAAAGAACGAAAGATACAATATACCTTGTTTCTGTGGAAAAAGTTATATAGGTGAAACCTCAAGACAATGAACATCGGGAATATATAAGGACTGACGGATATAAAGACGGACGGTAGGATGGGTGTTAGCGGAACATGTTCTAAAATCATCTGATGATCACGCCATAGAATATTCTTTCAGCAGGTTACCACTGTATTTCGAATAGTTCTGTGGAAATGGATGGTACTTGGTTTCCATTACTTAGAAGAGAGGTTGAAAACAGAAATGTTAACTAGCAACTAGCAAAAAATGAACCTTAACTGAACTAAATTCTAAAAAAACATCCAGTATATGTGTTCATGTAGACTGTCGCGTGTAACATCTGGACATTCCATTCAATTGTTTTTTTTTAATTTGTAGGCAACATTTATGAATACGACAAGTTACTTACTAATAGGAATTTCCAGTAGTTTATATTACGCGGGGTGACTTTTTCAGTTTACCCTTTACAACACTTCAGCGGAATCTCTTTTAATTTAGCTTTTGTTTTACAAATTGTGGAAGGTTATAAACCCAAAATACATTATAAAGTATTGAGTCCTCTACGTAAAATATTGTTTAAAAAATATAAAATTTGTTTTTTGTTTGTTTAGAAAAAAAATAATACTATCTTTTCATAACGTATTTCTTTTTCAGATTTTTATAGAACCATTTTTGATTTTTCTAAACATGCGGTACAAATCAGATGGTTTATAGGGCGGTTAACGTACAATCATCCGTACAAAAATAAATAACGTCTAACTCAGATTCTAGGGTAGGCAATTGATCTTATGTTTATCATCCCGTGACCCCACGAATTAACGTGACAGTACATGAGCATTATTTATATAAAAGAGTAATTTCACAAAAACTGTACAGAAAGTTATCACTTCTGCATATAGAGGACAGAAAATGAATAAAGCGGGTAATAATTTCAAACTTCATGCGCGTCCAGAACAGAAACCACGTGACGGATGTGGCCTGTCGTCGGTCATTTTTGAAATCACGGAATTTAAACTGTTATTGAACTCTAAACTGTTCATTTGTTGTGCGCCACCTATAATTCAATTCTGAATCTATCGAATGTCCGCGCCATCTGTAAATCTTATTTTTATATGGGTAAGTGATGAAAGATTTGGATGTGAATCGAACCTATATCGTCGGTGAGCTTGGCTTTGACCTTAGCCCCAAAACGAACACGAGATCTTGAAATCAAAAAAGAACTAGAGCTATTGGTGGTACATTGTGACCGGCGGTTGCATTCCAGTTTTGTTTTAGTTTTGGAGACGCAAAAAAATGAAGTTGAGATTTGAAATGGGGACTGGCGCATTTGATGTTTCTTAGACGGGGACTTCATTTATTCAATATTTTTCGCATCAGATTCAAAGCAGAATGGAAATTTGCACTGAGATGTGGACTTAAAATAGTTGTATATACAGGGACATTCAAATTCAACCACCACCATTAGGATCTTCTAATCTACAGGATATACGTCGAAGCTTGAATTGGGACAAAGTTGCATTTTTTTGTGCTTAACAAAATACTTTTTTGTAACTTGGAAAACTCCGAGTATTTCCGGAAAACACTGAAAATCGGAATTTTCGTTTTATTTTTTTCTAGCTTTATTTAAAAACATACCTCAAACCAAAACACATTTTCATTGATACTTTTTTTAGCTAGACGTTTTCATGTCCAGATTTACTATTCGATGTTTCGTTTTCTGGCAGTAATCATCAACTTTTTTTTCTATAATGGGCGCCATATTGTTTTTTATACATTGTGTAAGGTTGTTTCATAATGAAGGACGTGAAATTAAAAGACTGATGGAGTGTTCACTTTAGTCTATTGACCTTTTCGTTCTCAATCAGATTTTCAATTAACAACTCGTCGAATGACGATATAGTTTACAAATCATGAATGAATATTCAAAAGAATATGTACACTTATCTAAAGGGCACTACAGAGATCTTCAAATCGGTACATGTTATTAGACTTCTGGATCTTCAGTTGGTCTGGAAACAGCAAAATATGGAAAAATATGAATTGGTACATGACTCATATTCCAAACAACCCAACCAACTCACTAATTATTTTTTTATAAATTCATGTTTGTGTGTTTGTATCAAATGAAAGGGAATTTCGACTCGGTAAAATACACTGCAAACGTAAATAATCCCCTTTCTTCTTCACTTTTGAACGGAGCAGCACACCAAAGTCGGACAAACCTTGTATGAAAATCAATTATTTCAAATACTTATTGATAAAGTAATCAATGGCATGAAATCACCCGCCGCAAAGAGGACGCTATCATTTTTTTTTCAAATGAGAAGGAGGTCTTGTAACCTTTCGTTTGGAAGGTATTTCAATTTTCTATACAATCTTTACTATCATGAATTTGATCAACCGATTACAGGATCATTGGTTTATGAATAGGAGATTATAAAGAGTGATAATCCCTACAACTTTGCATACAAAAAAAGACTGAAACAGCTCCAGAGTTAGTTATCAAGGAAACAAATAGTTTGTGATGAGTATGAGAAAAAAATTTCTCACGAAAATCAAATTTTCCATGGTCGTAACTTTCATGACACAGAAAGACTGTTCAATGCAAGATTTCCTGATAATCCGACCAGCAGGAAATATCTCAAAGAATTGGTTGATTTTTTTTTAACTGAAAGTGTAGCTGGAGCTATATGAGCTGAAGAAAAATCTATCTCGGAGGAGAAACAGAAAACATTGAGTCTACAGTCTACGATAGCAGTTGTTCCTGAAAATGATGCCTTGATAACCACCGTCGAATATACTTCAGAAGATATAAATTGCACCCCTTCAAACTGAAAATATTACATGTCAGGTAAACATGGCAGGAGAAAGCAGTTTTGTGAGTTCATGCCCGAACAATTGATTACTAATCAAAATGGCATAAAATGTATTCTTTTCAGTGATGAATGCACTTTTTTCATTATAAAAAATATCAACCGTCGAACCATGCGTTATTGGTTGGTCCTAAAACAAGAATGTCACTCTCAAACTCCCGCGAATATGAATATCTGGGTAGGAAATTTAGAAAATCTAATTATTGGTTTCATATGTCTACAGAAAAATCTGACTGGTTATACACATTTAGAAATTCATCAAAACACCATTTACCTACGGATTCAAGATATTGTGGCCAAGAATCAGGATGAAAAACAAAATTGTTTTTCAAAAGTTTGGTATACCTCCACGTTTCTCTGGACCTGTGAGAAATTGATCACGTCAGGCATATCTAGGCCTGTGGATTGGCAGGCATGGACCATTGGTGAGACCTGCTCGTTCACCAGATTTAATTCCACTTGATTTATCGTGTCTACATAAGATCAAAAGTTGGTGTTACGAAACCGGTAACAATACAGGAACTGAGTGACATAATTACCAAAATTCTTGCTACCAAAATGTAGGAAATGAATTCGAAACATTTTGAATATTTGCTCAAATGATAATTTCATTTGTAAAACGAGTGAAAACGAGGTAGATATAGAATGCTATCGTTCTATGCCCCTGAATCTACACTTATCTATCGCAAAAGATGTCATCGATTCACTTCTCTTTCCAGTGAATATTCATTTCATAAAATCTGACTCAGGCTGGCAGAGTTTCGAAATTTCTAGACCCAAATCCATCCAATTAAAGAAGTGAAGGTCATGGTATACATAAAGAATGTCAGGAAATATTATGACGTCAAATTGGTTGATGAAACTTGGGTCGCGGAAACCATTGCAGTTCTAGGTTTGGAGAGAAATTGCTTTGTTGGGTAGAGACAAGTTGATGTGTTGTGAAAAGACCCTGAAACAAAATATTCATTGGTTAACTTCAGAGATTTGATCAACATAATTTAGACGTCACTCTATGTGTTTGTCATGCTTGACATACGTTTAAATGTTTCACTGACAAAGTCATTTGACAGTTACTATTATACAAGCATAGTGCATAAACTGAAATTTTATGGCTTGTCTAATGTGATCTTGGTATCGATATTGTAGAGAACAAGTTGACTTCCCGGTACTCATCTCCATACCCATAGCTAGTCGAAAGTATTTACCGCTTGGGTAGTGTCTGAAAAGGTATTTCCTTTTCCGTTTTGATAACATTCTCAAAGAAAAATCGTATCGTTCTCAAGTTTTATTCTCACTACAATGTTTCTCTATGTTATTTATATGGTGACTGAATTTGCTGAGAGGCCACTGGCAAATTTAAAATTGATTTCTGCGACATCAGAGGACTCAACTCAAATATAAACTAAGTGCATCAACATCAGCGAACAAATAGTCCTCATATTCTTGCACTCACCGAAACCAAAATCAGTGCTTCAATAAACCCTGTCAATTTTTCATATCCCGGCTATGATTTCTACTCCCGATTCAGACGTAGCTTTGGAATATATATCTTTTTATCAGAAGCGATCTCTCCTCTCAACGAGAGGAAATGCTAGAACTCCAAAACTTTGATGTTATGTGGTTCAAAATGATATCACAGAAGATCACTAAATTCATTTGCTGCGTTTATCGACCATTATTTTCTTCACTTGCAAACATCATTGACTTTCTGCAAATCAATCATCCCATTGCCGAAATTTCCATATTCGGTGACTTCAATTTCCATAATATCGGATGACTCAAATTTTGAAATATCAACGACGAACAAGGGCTCGAAGCTGAGGCTTTTGCCATGAGCAGCGGACGTACTCAACATTCCTGACCATGATGGAGAATATGCTAGTTTCCTGGATCTATTCCTAACAACCAATCCAGAAATTTACACAGTCACCGTAAGGCCTCCATTGGGATCTTCTGACCATAAATTCATTTTAGTATCAAGTGAATTACTGATAAATGTTGGGGAACAATCTAAGCTGTGCAGATCTACTGAGTGGAAGGATCTTCAAGACCATTTCTGAAATTTCCCTTGGTATCAGCTCTAATGATCCATCAAATTCTGCTTCTGAAGTGAGCCACGGAAGTTATTATCCATAAATGCATATATTCTCTTTTCAATGAAACGAACTTCTAACGGCATACCTTGGTTCAACAAAACTTGTGAGCAATTTATCGCCTCCAAAAATATCGCATAACGGCAGTGGCGCAAAAATTCCAGTGTCGAAAACCAAACTGAGATTGTTAATGCCCGCAACAGCTACAAACTTGAAATAAATGAAAGCAAATAACTTCACAATCAGAGAATTGGGAATAAACTGCTTAGCGATCCCAACGGGTCTTGATCCTTCTGGTCGGTAGCTGAAGCAGATGGTGCAGCCATAATAAAAGCAAATCTATCAGCTGAACGTCCCACTCCACCGTTGATTTTCAGGAAAAGGTACCACCCACTATTTTGCAGACTTTTCAATCTGTTTTACAAGGAACTAGTATTTCCTTCTTGTTAGAAGAAAAATCCAGTTACTGTGCTATCAGTGATATTAAAAATCATAGAGAAAGTCGTAAACCACCTCAATTCTTTGGGAGGTTTCAACATCTTGAGCGACCTTCTACCATATGTCACTATTTTTGGAATAACGCAATCGAGAAACATTGAGGGTCAAGAGCTGTTGCGTTTGATATTCCTAAGGCTAGGACCGTGTGTGGCATTTGGATTTGCTGGCCAAACTTCGATGCTATGCTTCTGAATGGCTCTCCAGCTTCCTGAATAAAGTTTCCTGCAAGTGGCCGTCGATGCATATCTCTCGAATCTTTTTGCCATCAACACGGGTGTTTCCCAGGGATCCATATTGTCTCCAACCCTCTTGTAACTGTACATCACCGACCTATTGGAAAAAAACTAACAATCCAATATATTGCTCAGCTAACAACAGCACACTTGTCTCGTCATTTCATTTGGTTTCCAGGATATCGGCTGCGGATACACATCTTCACCGGCAGCAAGGGGGTGGATATTTTAATGAGGATCTAGAAGTGATTTTGAATTGGGATGAAAGTGAACAGGTTCCATTCAATACCAGGAAAATCCAGACATCGGTTTTCTACAAAAAGATAAATGCTTTCGAATCAGATATAATAATGACAGTTAAGACAATTCCGCTTTCTACTTCGATAAGTTTGTTGAGGGTTAAAATAGGCACAATATGCCTTGGCACAATCAAGTCGCTGAAATTGCAAAGGCTGCTTCTCAAAATCTTGGAAAACTGTTCCGAACCAGAATATTGTACACTCTTTAGCAACTTTTGATGCTTCATAAAGTTCAGGTCAGACCTACTTTGGAGTATTGTTCTCATGTACGGAGCTCCGCGCATACCCTGGAGCTGCTGGATTTCATCCAGAAAAGAGTCGTCCGCCTAGTTGGAGATACAAACATCACTTGCAACCTTGATAGTCTGGAATATTGGAGAAGGGTTGGACATTTGTCTCTCTTCTACGGATATTTTCATGCGAAATGTGCAAGTGACTTGATATATTTGATTCCACCAAGAGCGGTACATATCAAAAATACGCGAAGGACTGTGGCTGCTCATCGTTTTCAGGTACAACACAGGACACTTCAAACTTCAGTGTACAAGAACTCTTTCATTTGGAGAACTGCGTTTATGTGGAACACACTTTCTGAAAACGTTTTTCCAAATGGATTCGATCCAGAACGATTCAAATCCAATGTGAATCGCCACTTTCGCACAGGCATCGATATTAGAGCAATTCAAGGATTTTCCTGTAGTGCTTGTGTTTTGTCCTTGAAAAAATAATAATACTTCCACTGAACCTCGGTTAAAATTTATATTATGGGCGGATCCTGCCACATTATTATGATACCCACCAATTTCTCATCACGATAATCAGAAGTCAAGTACATTTACTGTGAACTCATCAAATTTATGTCGTATTAAAACATTCACCAATCAATTTCATCATCCACTCATTTGTATATCTGCTGAAATAAATATGGAAGAAATGATTTTTAATATTATACCATTGAACGGAATTATAGTGAGATAGTGAGTATAAATAAAAATCTAATAGTTGACTCTACATAAAAGCTTGTAATATACTACATGGGCTGAAAAGTCTCAGGCCTAACACATATATGGCGCTAGTCTCATTGCATTCACCACTTTTTCAATCAGTACTAACCTTCAAAAGAAAGCTATTGAAATTTCATGATATTCTACTTTTGTTATTTTCAAAACAATGGATCAAAAATAATTTCGTGTTTCAATTCCACCCTGGTTCTTTTTAGAAAAATACCGTTCAAACGAATCAATTGTTCAAGACGTGTTATAAGTACTCCGCTCCATCAGAAATAATAACTAAACGTTGGCTTGATGACTTCAAACGTGGTTATAGAGACACCGATAAAGCAGAACGCAATGGACATCCAAACGAGTCCGTAACTCCTGAAAACATAAAAAAATCCACAAAATCATTTTGAATGATCGTGGATCGTTACGTGGAATAGCTGAACGTGTTGGCTTATATTGCATGAGTATTTGACTTTGAGAAAGCTCTGTTCAAAGTGGGTGCCGCGGGAGCTCATCATTGTCCGAAAACAAGAACATCTTGATGATTCTGAACAGTGTTTGGCCATGTTTGAACATAACAAACCAGAATTTCTGCATCGATATGTGACAATGAATGTAACGTGGCTCCATCACTTTACTCCAGAATCAAAACGATCGTCATCTGAGTGGACAGCAACTGGTGAAACTCGTCCAAAGCGCCCAAAAGCACAACAATCGGCTGGAAAGAATGTGGCCTCGTATTTAGGGATGTGCATGGTGTAATATTCATCGAATATCTTGGGAAGGGAAACCCCAACAACAGTGAATATCATATATCGTTATTGGAGCGTTTGAAGGCCGGAACTGCAAAGAAAAGACCGCATATGCTGAAGAAAAATAATTTTTTATCAACACAACGCACTATCTTACAAGTCAATCAAAACAATGGCGAAACTACATGAATTTCACTTCGAATTGCATCCACATCCACCGTATTCGCCAGAATTGGGTCCCAGCACCTACTGGCTGTTCGCAGACCGCAAAAAATGCTTACCGGTAAGAATGAAGTATTTATTACTGAAACCAAAGCCTATTTTGAGGCAAAAGATGAGTCGTTCTACAAAAGTGTAATTGAAATGTTAGAGCAGCTCTGGAAGTATTGTGTGGCTCTTGACGGAGATTACGTTGATAA
>WOGO01008354.1:0-10688 GCA_015342085.1 Leptinotarsa defecta
AACAGGAAATATAGTAGATCAAAATATACAACAGAATATCTAAGTCTGGTTTTCCGTTAACCAGCTGTTGCACCCCTACGAACGACAACCCTCAGAAGTCGAAACTTCTGCGAGCTAAGGATTAACGAGGTCTTATCTTTTAACGTGTGATTCCTAACACGGGTTGGACGATAGCAATTGAAAATCGATCGTTCAGACTAGGGCTTGAACCATCGACCAACACGGCAGTCAATTCGAGTCAATGAACAAAGCACCTACGTCGAACCGCCTGGCTACCAACCGACGAGAATCGATATACCTATCGACGAGGACCTCCTCGCTCCCCAGAAGTTAAACAGCTGAATTTTTCATGGGTATATTCGAAACAAAACATATGCGAAGATTAACATTTTATTGGAATTGGCATAGAATTGGCATATGTGTATAGAAAGATAAAATAAATATAAATTTTATATCAGCTGTTTTAATTTGTTTTTGATAAAAGTTTTTAAAAAATTATTAGATGACTTCGTATCTTCATTTCATTTATTTATATTATACAACAATATAATTACATTAAATAAGAATAACTGCAAACAAAGGATTCGCATTTGGCAAAGAGCGTAGATGGTTTGTTCTGTACTTTGTTTCGGATCCTCTATTTGTTCTGTAACATTCCAGCTAAGTTATGAGAGAGTGATGAAGACAATTTCTATATATGATGTGAATATCCTGAAATTCACCGATGTATAAAAAAGTACATGATGCTGCTTTAGATAAGTATTGTAAGGAAGAAATTGTTTGAGATCAGATGATTTTTTCATTTCAGTATTTTTATTCACGGTGTTTGTGTATTGAAAATTTTTAAGAAGTTGCAAAACTTTCAATTCAAACGATTTTTCGCATATTTTTAAAATTAAACCAATTTAATGTAATTCAAACTGTTCTGTTTACTTGTGTGGAATTGAGTTCACATATACATTTTTGTGTATTCCAACACAGCGTTGTCAAAATCTGAACACATTCTTCATATTTTTTTCGTACATTTCCGAGAAATCATTTATCACTTGAAATACATTTGAAAAAAAAAATTTTTTCTCTGTTGTTGGAGTCACTACAGATTGTGCTCATTGTTCAGGATATTTGGGTTTCATGATATTGTTGCGAAATTAGTTGTAACCTCTGGAATTTTTGAAAATTTCATAGACATTTCATCAACTGTAATTGTAATTGGCGCAAAACAAAATTTCAAATTTATCTTCAAGTACTTTTTGATCATTCCTATATTGATTCCAATTTAAGAGCCACCGGTAGACAGCTGTTTAAGCCTATTGGGCATCGTCAGTACCGGGCAGGCGGTCCTCGATTGAAGACAAAATGAGAAAAACCAAGAAAGTACTTGATAAAAGTAGCTGCGTAAACGCAAGCGAAACATAAGTGGAACCACCTATTGGTGTGACACCCAAGTCAACTTGCCAAGTTTTTATGTTATTGTTGGTGGTTTGACCAATCAACCGACAACTGCGGTAGTAAAAATTTGGAAACCTAACCTGAAATGCAATCGGAAAACGAATCCACATGTTTCTTGAAATAATATACAATCTAGAAAGGTTAATGCAGTCAAGCTGCTGGAAAATAATTCCATGAAAATCAAAAAATAAATAGATATCAAAAAATAAATAGATATCTATTTATTTTTTGATTTTCATTGAATTATTTTCCAGCAGCTTGACTGCATTAGCCTTTCCAGATTATATATATACATATACCGTTTAATTATCTGCGAGCGCTTTCAACAGCTGGTCGTGCTGTCATCCTCTAGGCCCTACTCTATTTCATTTATCCTACATAGAGCCATCAAATTACAGACCAATCTGGATTGTTCCAAGTTTTGCCCAAATTATATGAAGTTATCTTGAAAATCCAATAGGCATCTCATTTTGAATCAGGAAATTTCTTTGTTCAAGAAAAATTTGGATTCAGAAATAATCATTCAACCGCATCGGCCATTGGTAGATTAACACAAATAGAGAACAAAGCTTTCGAACATTATGATTTGATCTATGCAAATTACCTGGACCAGACAAAGGTATTTGACTGCGTTTCACATGATATTTTACTCAAAAAACTTCAATATCACAATATGCACAAGGAAAGTATCAACTTGATAAAATTTTACCAAGAGAACCGAGCCAGTTCGTTCTCTTCCAAAATGAAAAGTCTCCTCTACGCGATATACAATATAATGTCCCCAAAGGATCCGTTTTAGTACCACTGCTTTCTTTTGAGTTCATGAATGACCTGTCCTATTCATCTCCACTATCAAAGTTTATACTATTTGCTGATGACCGAATGTTCATACATTCAGGGAAAAATTCAAATAAGTAACCTGATTTCCACAGTTGAAACTGAAAAAGAACAAATAGAACGATGGTTCCTATCAAATAGACTAAAAGTCATTGAATCTAAAGTAGAACACATGCTTTTCAATGTGAATTTCAAAGTGGAGAAGCCACAAGGAGTCCAAAAGAAGGGGCTACGTGATAATTTGGTGCCAAGGGGATCAAGAGAAAGGGGCGAAGTCTTAGGGATGCTCAAGTAAAGGGGCCAAACGCATTGTACAGAACCGCTTCTCTACTTGCAAAATGGGTTGTCATCGATTTTGGTATTTTTGATTCTGAAGGTATACTGTGTTCTGGGGCTAAGAGTGAATCTCTATGGAAATCATAAAAATGTTCTGTATATCTGTATCTGTAGATTAGAGGGGGGTGAGTATAGGCCCACAGCACTTATACCACATGTGACCAATTGTACATTCTCCCAAGGAGTTCCTCCTAGCTCATCTGTCCTTTCCAAGAAGGTGAAGAGGTCTCTGGGAGACATCTCCTTTATATCGGAAGGTGTAGGCCAAGACTCGCCGAACACATACTCCCTTATTGACGATAACTCCGGACATTCGCATAGGACATTACTGACTGTTTCATCTTTCTGTTCACACATTCTGCATAGAGGTGTGTCCGCTAGCACCATATTGTGGAGGTGTTTCCTTAGTTGACAGTGGCTAGTCAGAAATTCTACTGTTAAGCGTATATTTTTTCTGGTCAATCGCCAGATATTTCTTCGGCGCCAACTTTCCAGGGTCGCCAAGGGTGATCCTGGCAAATATCATCCTTTGATTTCATCCCATCTCTTTCGGGATTGAGCATGGGTGTGACGTTTGGCTAGTTCTGCAATTGATAGACTATAAACATTATTGACATGATAATTCATGATGTATTTAAACTTTTGCGTAGAATCACGTTCAACCACGTAATCCTTATTAGCCTTTGAATGACGATTAGCTATCTGTTAAACAGTTTCAAGAATACCTTCCTCGAAAAAAGTTTAATATCAACATTTTGTATAGTTTCTAGTTTACAATCAGTATATTTTATCATTCACCTCCAAATATAGCCTGGTAATGTATAAAAATGTGCAGGATCCAATTAATACGTCATATAACATTTAGATTGGGAATTCAGATCATAAACCGAAGATTGTGACACAGTACTGGAACCGCAACAGTTTTTTGTATAGAAAGTTGCAGATCGACTGTGCAAACTTCCCTAAATATTTCGTGAAGCGGTTATGATCTCTTGTTATGGATACAGTTTCTTAGAAAGAGTTCTCGCAAATATAACAGTTTTCAGTGACATCTCTTAAATTCATTTTTTTATTCATCAGTACAATATTTTCGATTTTCGACTGAATAGGTAACGCTCCAGCTTCCTTTTTTTTTGAGAACCACTCCATGGAATCAGGTTTATTTGAAATAGGAGAAAGAGTCATCATAGGTGCGTTCACGTGATAACCTACCCTAATAAGTCACATGTTTTTGATAACCAGTTGAATTCACTTCTTTCCCCTCTCCGAATGGCAAAAGAATTTTCCATCAGTCAAACGGGTTCGTACTACATAAAATTCTGAATTTGCTTTCTTTGCAGGCATGTCTTCAACGTCCTTAGAAACGATGGTATAACGAACACGTGTACGTCTACCAGTGGTATTTAAACAAAAGGATACTAAAGGAAATGCCCAAATATGTTTTATGATATCAAGAATATTTCATTGATGTCAAAATCATTGGAATGGAACGACCGGAAGTGAAAAACATTCTATTGAAATTTTGACTCTCCTCGATGTGGGCAAACCGACTTCATCATCAGTTTTTTTCTATCCCAATGTTGATGAACCGTAAGTGGGTAATTTTGATGGTTCCTTGAGTTCCGAAAACACTCCCATCTACCTAAACATCGATCTGGCCACGGATAGTTAACTCCCGCCGTTTAACGTGGAATTGGCTTCTTCTGAAAGTGTACTGGATTCGTATTTTGTATGCAATCTTCAAATCAATGTGTTGTATTTATCCATCAAGGAAAACATGTTACAGAGATATACTGTAATGAGTAAAATTTCGCGGCCTCTCATATGATGGGAGGAAACTATAGGTAACACAAAATGTATGTTTCTGCCACTATGTGCCAGTTACTTGGTGTTTGCCAAAAAATCTCAGTTAGGAGTGTGTGTGATGGACTCGGGAGTGAGTGAGACGGAGCATACAAACGTTGAGATGCCTAAGTTAACCTAACAGGCTATGAATATCCAAGAAAGCGTTTCTGACGACGAGAGTTGGTAACCCTTTGGTTGCAGTGAAGTCTAAACATGTTTTGAGCACTGCTCTCTCGATTGAATTAGTGGTATTTCGCACTCTGACCATGCAGATTGATTAGGTTCTTCTGAAAACCATCACCTGAATATTTCGTTATGACATATTTAGGTGGAATTTGCTTAGTTCAGCTGTTCTTTTCAGAATCTCAAATAAAAAAATTCGATACATTTTCCAGTCAACCCTTGGAGAACTGTTATAGGTTTTTTTTGGCATGCCGCCAATTGGAACGATGCGATCGAGTCTTACAGAGAAAGAGTGGGCACTGAAGATACCTGGACTCAGATTCCCCGTGTTGATACCTAACGGTGACAACCTAATTGTGGTTCAAGAATGAGTTTGAGAATGCAGTTAAACAGTTATGTCCGTGTTCTTGAAATGTAGCTCAGCTCCACTTAGTTAGGTCTTGGCGAAATACAACATCATATATAGTTCAAGAAAAAGATGAAACTTGAAGCCAGTCCGTCAACCCTTCTTCTCAGTTCACTTCCGTCTGGAGTCATTAGTTTCAGTAGTTTTGATACGGTATGAAGACCAGGACAGGATAAGCACCAAACCATATGTCGGACAATAGGATATCCTTCAAAACAGCTTATATAGATAAATCATCACACCCTTAATCGCGATTGTAGGAAGGAACACGACTGTGGAATCTTACTAAGGAACGGCAAATCTCCCGGAGACGCTGCATTTCGCAAAAATACAATCCGTACTCTGGTGGCTTCGGCATTGTTCATTAGTCTCCTGAAGTCATACAGACTTTACCCCTGGCCTCATCGAGTTAAATTCTGAAAATCACCCACTCGCACAACAAACGAGTCTGACAGGAGAGAAGACTCCTCAAATCTTGTTGCTAGTATGTCCAAAAAACTCGTTTCCCAAAAAAGTGTTAAGTACCTAAACACCAACACCATTTAACGATCAAGAAATAAACAGATATTTGAACTGGAACTATGAAAGCATCATTTTGGAAGTGCCATTAGTGGACACTATCCCCATGATGGGATTACCGCCTAATCATCACAAGCTTCGCTTATGGAGGTATTCGATTTCCGTACAGACTTTTCAGGCGCTAGTCCTATTGACGAGCTGACAAGGAATAAGAGAATCCAAGATCGAATTTTTCATTGGAACAACGGGTTGTCCACCTGGAGTGGTGGCTCAGTGTAGTAGAAGATTGCAGCTGAACTTCGTTGGCAAAAACTACACTATTTGTATATGAGGCTAACTGTGAGCTATTATTCAGCTAATAGCATAGATTAGAAATTGTCACCTAGCACGAGGCCGCGAAAGATCTCATGCAGCAACGGATCGCAATGCCAAGCGTTGCGATTTCCACCCACGGAAATCCTCAACGGTTTTCTACAAGAAGAAGCGGACAGCTTCAGATATCTCCGTATTGCAAATCTATTTCGTACAGGAGCGATTGGAGTCTGGAAGGCTCCCCTGTGGAAGGACACGAGGATAAACCCAGCCATGGGAGGTGCCTTAGGTTGGTGGAGACCTTAGGGATTTCTCCTGGTGGAGCCATTCAACAAAAGACACCATATGTAATGTACCCAGGTGTAAACTGAGACCTAAAATCTCTGGGACTCAGGTCTGGGTGCCATGTAGTCAGGGCAACCACAGATGATTCCTGAAATCATTTTTGACAGAGTCAACCGTCATTCTGGACATGAGCTTACTGCAGATAATGATAGTAAAAACCGCATACGAATTTTGACTGTAACATTTGTTGTTCGGTTCATTTTGATCAGTTGGTAACTGAAAACCTTAGGCCAAATGATGTGAATCACACAAATAATCATAGAAAAATAGTGTTGAAAATTGTGTTGAAAATACTGTTCAGTTGAGTTAGCTGAAAATTCAGTGAATTATAATTCAGTAGTTTGATAAAGATTATCTTATAACTTGATAATGGGTAGATAAACGAGAACTTTTTGCTGTGAAAAAAATATAAAAAACCGAAAAGAAGGTAGTCCATGCGAATGAAGGAGTAGCAACAGCTAGTGTAAGAATAAATGTATACACGAGTGATGTCAATTTAATTTATGACCGTTATTCATGAGATATAGCTAACAATATTACAGTGAACTCGATACATATTTGAAATATGTATTCTGGAGATGGGTGTCGATAATAAGCCTAAAAATGAAAAAAAAAAACTAAAAAAACCCAAATTCATAAATGGTTAATCGTTTTGATTGACATATTTCATATGATTCAGTAAATTGACAAATCAGTTATTCTATATAGTACTTTGTAACCCCAATAACATGACATCTCACATTTTCATATTTTGCAATATTTCTTTTTCAATAATTCACCTTTATCTTGAAATTCAATGATTTTGTTTATCTAGGCCGAAGTGTGTATACATACTAAGAATAATGAATGAAAATATAATTGTGAAATGCAGTAAATTCAAACAGAAAAAATATTATTCAAACTATGGGGATTTTTTTAGAGAAAACCTGAATAATTTTGATTGGAATTTTCACTGTGACAGAATTGTTCAAAATTTGATTATGTTTGATACCACTATTGCAAAAAAAAATTTATAGATAAAGTATAATGATGACGAGGATTCTTTGTTTTGAGTGAATCTTTTCTATACTTGATCGTAACTGTTGAACACAAAATGCTTCTTTTAGAGAATTTAACAAAATTCGAAATTGTTTTTAATCAAACATACATAAATCGATAATACTGAATAGTAAGGAAAATTTGAATTATATACTATGCCTAAAATATACACTTTTCATCTTCTCTTCACTTCGGTCGCTGAATGTTACTAATAACCCCATGTCAAATATCCTTGATCCGGTACGTATATTACACTTGAGAGGTGTGCCGTCAGTATGCCGAAGCTGATTTCATTGAATGAGACTGATCGACGTACACTGATTACATATGGAATGAAAAACGACGCGATTTCTTATATCTATTTTATTATGACGACACAATTATATCTGGATGGAATTTGGTAATTTTTTTATTCCCAGTACACACGAAGATTCAAATTATAGAATTGAGGAAGTTTTGATATCCCTCTTCATCCAGGAAATCTTCTTCCCTGAAAAAAAAACAAGTTTGAATCGTCAATTTTTTCTGAGAAACCTTTTTTCATGAAAAATAAAATTATTTTTCCAAATATGAAAAACAATACTCAGAAATTCGAATTGAAAGGGATATTTTTAGAAGTGAATAATTTTTAAGAAAAAAAGGTTATGGCTAGACGGATAGATAGATAAAAATATTAAACAACCATCACGATATTCCCCTAGAAATAACTTTGCATCCAAACACATAAAATTATTCAACGAAAGTAATTTTTTATAGAGCAGAATCAGTTCTTTATCGACCTTTTTTCTTGGGTATTTGTTACCGTATAATTTTTATATTTTTCAGATTGTTGAAGGTAACAAATACCCAAGAGAAGGTCGATATATAACATTATCATTTACAATAGTACTTTTTTCACAAATTTAAATAACATTGGGATAAGAGAGGTTGTCGGGTACTTGGGATTTCACAATTTGTTGAGTAAATCAATTTCAGACAGGAACCCGAGTATGTTTGTGAAGTTACAGTTCACACCAAGAGCTGTCTTTATATTTGCACTAATATTGTACTTCAGTCGTTCATCCACGAAGATCGGACACTCCACCATAAAATGTTAACTGAATTTGGCACCCCACACGTATAACAGATTTTTTCTTCTTCCCCTTTCAGTAAGTGTTCGTGAGTATACTTTGTATGTCCAGTACGCAAACGAGTCATTATGATCTGTTATTTTCGTTGTTTGGGGATGTCTTTCCATGGTTTGATGCCATCTTTAATTTCTTTCAATTTCATTTCAGATATTGACCACATGGATGACCAATAATTAGAAACCACAGTTTTCATAAATGCTTTCAGATCAACATAATGCACTCCTTCTTGTTCTTGCATGGTTTTATTGACGGTTTCATGGGCGATTTTGTCCCGTAATTGTGTGAGTATACTCTTTGATGGATCTTGTCAGCGGGTGAGTCTGTTAAAATTAACGTTTTCTGGATTTCTTCATCAAAGGAAAATTCAATTGCTTGAAGGATTGCAGAGAGTTCACCACTATAAACGCTGCAATATTGAGATAGTTTGAAACCACTTGATGTATTCGGGCTCAGAAAGGCTGGTGCTACTCCATCAATTTGTTGAATGTGTTTTTGTAATTCGGTTTTACCGTTGAATAAATAAATGAATAATTTGGCCCACACTGTACAAGAGTTTTGGAGATGTCTGATTACTCGTGTGAGTTCTAAGTAAATGATATGGACTAGTAAATTTCCATTCTATACATTATGGTCTGGTTAGTATAGTGAAACTCTACGAGATAATGTTGAGAAAATATATCAGGTTTATGATAAAATATTGACAGATATTTCTAAAATGAAAATACATCACGCCAGAGCATGAACACTTTTCAGTAATCTTGAAACTTTTATCATTGAAGATTATCAGTGGAACTCGATATTGACATCCATTATGATTATACAACGGATCAAAACTCTTTTGATCCTTCAAAATCTGCAGAGTTGGGAAATATTCTCCCAAAATGGAAACCGGTGATTTCCACTTGACAGCGATTTTCGACGTGAACACAATATGAGGAGATGAAATCTTTTAATCTGATGGTGAAAGGTGAAATTTCACATCTTTTGTCTTGGAAGTTTCTGGAAGAGTTAGCGATCATTGTTCGAAAGATAGAATTTCCCAATATATCGTCTGAAAGCTGAAAGAACTTTGTTCACGCCGCGCCGTCCTATATTCGAAATAAACCAATGGTGAAATTAAATTTCCGGGATACCTTACGGGTCATGAAATCACGTCGTTTTAGCTTGAAAGAGATTTATGATTCGCTTTATATCTTCAGTTGTCTTATAGTTGGGTAATAAAGAGAAGTTCATTTGTATTTGGAACGTTATTAGCACTATAAGAAATGAGATATCTCATCACTTCCAGTTCACTCTTTATACGATACATCAAATTCATAAAACGGAGACATTAGAACCCACGAGAACATTTTCGAATTCCAAAGTCTGATTTATTGACTTGATGAATACAGTGATTGCAGATATGATATTGGATCGAACTGGGTTTTTTGTTATCCTCTTAATACAAACGACAATCCTCAATAGTCGAGGATTGTGTGATATAAGGATTAACGAGGTCTCACCTTTCAACATGTAATTTCTCAGATAAGAAAACATTTTTTTGTCTATATCAAGGAAATCAGTTGTGGTAGGATGAAATGAGACATTTTCTTTTCTTGTTCGCTATTTAAAAGTAACAGTCATAGCTACTCGTTACGTACGTTAATAATTCATCACCAAATTCTCAACTGAAGTTTTCAACGTATTTTGAGAAAATGTTTTTGAAAAATCAGCATTCGAGTCATAATATACGTGGACTATTCAAAAAATAGGGTGAATGTTCAAATTTGGCAGGCTACATACAATCAATTATCGATTTTTCAATTTGTTACACTGGTACAGTCGCCTTGAATATACGTTCATAGTTTCAGGTATTAGGCATGTTTAGTTTGTTGGTGATAGGCATAAACGTTGATTTTCTGCTATCAAAATAAATGAATCAAAGAAAAATTTGCATCAAATTTTGCATCACAATTGTATGTCAAAACACTTGTGATGTTGACAGCTTGATGGCGCACCAATACATCACACGGTTGCTGTAAAACAGGCCCTCCAACAAATGTTCAGGGGCAAAGTTATTGGACGTAACTGGGAACATTATTAGCAACCTAGACCACCCGACTTGACGCCTTTAGATTTTTCTTGCGGGGTTACCTAAAACAAAAAGGTTACCGAAGTAGACCATTCACTGACATACAACATCTGGAAAATATCATTCGCAAGTACTGTGCAAATATGAATCCCCGATTTATTAAAAATGCAGTTACAGATGTGAGTAGAAGGACCATAATTTGTATTGAACGTATATA
>WOGO01008356.1:0-10687 GCA_015342085.1 Leptinotarsa defecta
TTCGAATTTTTGAGTTGTCATAACTTTGTTAATAATGAATATTTTTTCATGAAATTTTGGTCACACCTGTTTAGAGGCACTCTGAATCCAGTGGCGTGGTGATTTTTTCAATAAAAAATCGCTAATAAAAAATCCCGATTTTCGACTAAGAAAAAATATCGTAGTATGACCTGAAACTTTAATAAACATTTCAAATCATATTCACAAGTGAATTCCAATAATACGGTTATAAACCTACTATTGTACTCGTCAGTGGTGCCCAATTATACCACGAATGCATTATTGAAATCAACTGTCCCTGAAAAGCATAGATATACCCCTTTAAATTGGAAGACGCAGATATGGAGTCGACGAGAAACTTAAGTATTGCCGGTCCAAAATGAATGAGGGTTTCTGAACAGTCTTTTGCGGAATCAAGCTTCTACATAGACCACCAAATGAGAATTCACTTTCCGCTTCCTCTGCAACTTTTATTGCAACACAATAATATGAAACCAGGGCCAAAAAAAATTTTGCGAAATTTGAGCTCCGATGATGGTTTAATAACATCACTTATGAGACCTTTGGACTCCACTTTTATGTAGTTGTCTTATAAAGTGACTTTTTATTTGTTGGACTATTTCCAAGTTTGAGTTTACAGTAAACCACCGCGGTAACCCACGCTCATCTTGAGTAGGCAAGGATTACATTTTTTATGTATTCAGTAATGCTCAGCTCATTCATATAGGATTGTTCTTTAACAGTATTTAACAGAAGTTTTCTGCAGATCTTCTGAATAGCTACTTCGTAAAAGGACATCTTCATGTCTACTTTCATGAAACGAAACTATTAAATTGAAAAAATACTCCATAGAAATTGAATAATTCATTTTCGTGAATACCAAACAAGCTCCTAATTAATTTGTATAGCGTATAATGGCCTTTCAAAGAAGAGTTTAGCAAAAGATGACCAGTAAGTAATAAAAACAATTTAAACATGGATTGTGCAAGATGTTGTGAATTTTTACCGTAAACACTGCTGAAACCACTTTTTTGCAAAAGTATGGTCACAGATGAGATATAATTTAAAAAATAATATAACACAATACCATTAAATTGATTAAAAACAAATGCGGAGTTAATCAGTGATTGAATGGAAAGTATCCAATAGGTGAAAAAAATATAAATGAGTCCTTTGCATCTATTGTTGTGATTGTGCATGTACATTGTATAAAAAATGAAAAATAAAACTTCCTATGTTTTTTACCACTCATACAAGTGGTAAAAATATAGGAAGTTTCATTTCTCATTTTTCATGATGATTTCTCATCACGTAGGCTAGATCCATCAATTCAATGAAATAATTGTATCTATGTATTACGCCGGTCAACAACTTCTTTATATTTTTCACTGACCACACAACTGTCTCATAATATAGGTGAATATCAACCTTGGAAAAATATCAAATAAATTGAATAAATGATATTTTCACCGTCAATTATACTGCGTATGATACTCGAACTTAAACCCTCTCAGTACTTTTGAAAATGCTTTTTTTATATGGAAGTTTATTGAATTTGATGAAGATTCATTGAAAAAAAATCGTCTGGTATATCACCAAGATTAGTCTTAAAATATGCTTTTTTATATTTAAGACAAATACCATCAAATATTTTTTTTTCGAAACATATTTGCACAATAATGAGAAATATGTAGAGCTATTTCAGTGAAAAATTTGATTTTTCTGAGATTAACAAGTTTTCAGTTTCCCTCATATTAGATGTCAGCTCCTGATATGTGTATGATTTTCAAAAATACTATTGAAAATCAACACTGGCACCATTGAAAAAATCCCCAAATATTGAACTGAACAGTTTGAATGACATTCAAAAATACATAAAACTACTTTCAGTCTTATATTTTGAATTCGCCATAGAATTTCAATATATCGAATGTTGAATTCTTTTTACAACGTTTTCAACATCTGACAACGTTGCTTTTGAAGAAAGGAACTCTCAGCTTTCTTGATCAGCTACTGGTCTAATACTTATTTCTGATGGAACACCGAGAACGGCTTCATTAGAGCGAGGAGAATTGGTTATAAAAGGTTTTTTGTGTCTTTTAAAGTTTCTTTGAAAATCGTTTGTTTCAAAATGCGATACGAGATGACTTATGCTGTGAAATTGGTTTCACGAATTAGGTGTGGTTCGAAAATATCATTATCAACATTCCAGAACAGAAACGTAAAGTTGAAATGAAATCTACGAGCTGATAAGAAACTGTAAGGATATATACGAAAACTCACTTCTCCTTTTCTATTGCCAAGGAATGAGGGATTATTTGAAATATGTTATATCTTTCGACAAAATGTATTTCTTATTGTGTTCAATTTGAAAGTACTTCAAAATATTGTTTTTTTATTAAATTTTACTTTACTTTTGGATTAAAAACAGAAATTATAGATTATTAACAGTTAATGTACTATTGATGTAATAATATCACCACTGATGCAAATTATAAACAAGTGCTCACTTTGAACTGAAAGAGGTATACTTTTACATGAGATTGAATTTTGGGAAGTAAGGTTTTGGCTTTCAACTTTTACATCTTTATATAAGAACATTTCCAAAAAAAAGGAATGAAGCAATTAATTTCAAAACATGTAGACCATGCAAATAAGTAACGTTCAGATAATTACTGAAAGAAAAAGCCCTCTCGAAATAACTACTTTCATATAAACATTTGTCCTTCGTGAAAATTAATTTTTATATGAAAGTAGTTATTTTGAGAAGGCTCTTTTTTTCGAATTCGTGTCTGAATGTTACTCTTTTGCATGATTTATACATCTTTGTACATATGTATATTGAAATCAATTGTTTTTTCCTTGCTTTGGAAGATTCCCACCTTTTTTTGTATAAAGATTTCGTGTTATTTAATGTTAATATTTATTCCTTTTTCACGTCCGAAGCCCCAAATTCTCCTCATCACAGATAAACTAAATCATAAGATATCCAAAAACAATGCAATAGCATAATGGAAGTGATCATATAACTTATTATGTTTATTTACTTTGGTACAGTAGAAAAAAAAACATGGAGGTCTACAAGACTTTTTATGTTCATATAACTTAAAAAAATTATCACAGTCAACAGTAATTTCTACTACCTATAACTTCAGATATTATCAATAACTGGTTACTGTGCGTGGTTATTGTTATTTCGTGATCAAATACTATAGAGTTGTTCTCAAATTTGATAGATCCATATTTTGTGTAACTCACTGGGCGTTTGTTACTCTAATGTTAAAAAAGGTAATTTCTCATAACATTTAAAGTAACTAGCAGTGGTAGATTTTTTGCACTCCGCTATATGAAAATGCGATGTCAACAGTATCCTCCTATCACTCCAGATATCAATAATTTATGAGTGGCTACTGATATTTCGTGATCAAATACTATACAGTTGTTCTCAAATTAGATGAATTAGATAGATCAGAATAAGTACTGGGCATTTATTACTCTAATGTAACAAGGTTACTTTCTCATAACATTTAAAGTAGTTGGCGGTGGAAGATTTTTTACACTGCTTATATGAAAACGCGAAATATCGGGCTTCACTTGAACTGATCTTTCCTTTCATATTAATTAAAAATATTTTGATTCCTCGAATAGGAATTTCAATTCAACAAGGGAAATCGCCGGATAACTTGAAATATTAGTGAGTTCGAAATATTATCAAGATATGAATTACACTGAAGTGTCTTCAAAATAAATGTATCAAAAACTGTGATACACTTTTTCTAACACATTATCACAAAATACTCATTGGAGTGTTTCTTTTCTCTGATGCAGAAAAATGAATGATACTGCTCTTATCCTTATATACTACTTTCCGGATTTAATAATACAAATTCTCTCAAATCGCACAGCTCCATGTGTTGTGTACAAGGTTGTATTAAATAAATTCTCAGTTTACCATAGAAGCTAACAAAATTTTTGAAGTCCAAATATTTCATTGTTCAACATAATCTTCTCTTGATTGGATGTATTCGTTACAGCGAACCTGTGACGCATCTAGACTTCTCGAAAAAAATCTTGCTCTATAAACGGGGCCTCCAAACTTCATTCGGCTCTTCATTGGGAAGAAATTGCCAATTCCAAAAACTCAAGCAAGAACTTCAACACAAAATCTGTAAGAACTTGGAGGACTAGTTTGTCTCTGTTTCTGATTCCTAGAAACGTTCCCAAGTTTTATTAACAGTAACATCCAAGGAGTTTTCATCTTTTTCAAACAAAGCACAATATTCGCACATTTGAAGGTCCATTTTGCAGAGTCATCCAAACTGGCGTAAACTATAAGATGGAAAGGTTGATAATAAATTTATAACTCTAACAGGAAAGTTGATTCAAGAAGTCAAATCACCAGATAATTCAAAATAATGTTGAAAGACCTGCTGACTAAGATAGCCCGGAGAAATGAATAATGAAATTTATAAATATGATGAAATAGTATTTTCGGCATAGTATCTTCTATAACACTTGAAAGAAAAGTTGAAGATGAGATAAAATTTTCAACTTCCTCAAAATTTTTCGCGCTCATGCGAAAATAATGCAGAAAAACCTATTGGATATTTTTCAAACTATCAATCAATTTATGAAATTATCTATCAGGATGGTAGCCAGTTGGCTCAATGTACTCAATTGGTTCATTCTACTACGATCATGGGACGGTTATAAACAATATGAAAATAAATAATGTGGAGTTTCACACCTACGCGTTTGTCACCAGGATGCTCGATTCGGGGCCACCAACCGAAGATACGAGTATAGCAGAAGATCTGTATGATATAAACCTTCAATTGAAACTGTATACAAATTATGAACGGAAAAAAACCTCTGTATACGCTTACTTTCAACAGAGATGTCACATTAAACTGTATGGATGCTGATCCATGCTTAAAGTGCGCAGAAGACTACTACATATACGAATGCCCTATACAAACTGGAAGCTAGAAGAGAGGCTAACCGCGCTATAAAGACTGCTCCGCCACCTGCTCCACAATAGAACGTCTAGAAAGAACTACAAACACCGGAACCAAGACAATAATAGAAGCAACCAAGTCAATGGTGCTTCAAATAGATGAGAATACAGGCAACATATGATCGCCACATATCACTATTACGCCGCCAGTAACAGGAGCTCGTCCTTGGGACTCCGCCAGTGTCTATGACCAGTGGCCCTGTGGAAAAATGGATCCGACATATGGAGTTCCTACTGATCCTCGACAAATACGAGCTCTGACAAAGTTTTTCAATGAATACTGAACGACAGTATGTCCAATTTACCAACATTTTGAATGAACACAATATGCAGAGACGTTTCATATCGACTTTTCTCCCCCGGTTTTTTACATTGAATTTTTCCGGGAGTATACATAAGCGATAGTCCATTTTTCATTACAGCGACCTGAATTTCAAGGACTAGAAGATTGTGTGCATATGTTGCACTAGAAAGCATACATCGTAGACGGACACGTACAGTCGATATTTCCTTGGTGAGCGTAACCAGCTAACACCGGGGGAGCCCTTCTCGTTGGGGCCGTGATGATGTGCTTTTATCTTTTTTTTTGGGTATTTGTTACCTTCCACAATCTGAAAAACTATAAAAATTATAATGGAGAATTTTTTACAAGTGTGAAAGGGCAAACTTTTTAGTTTACCCCGATAAGTTAATGCGTAAAATCCAAGTATTTTTCACAAAAAAATGTTCTATTTATCAGTAACTTGTATTTAACAATTTTGCCTATAAAAATTTGCTAAGCAATAATATAATACCTACCTTTACGTTTCGAAGGCTCCGTCTTCAGAAATGGACAAACAATTTCTAAGATATTTGCAGTTAATCCTTTTTCATTATTTATTTCTCAACTTCTTCGACAGATATCAAAGGAGTTTTGAAATATGAAATTATGTCAATGTTATTGATTGACAACTGAAACATTCAATGTAATACAAGGTGCTCTCCGATATCAGTCTGAATTTGGTTCACGATTTCAAAGGAGATTAAAAATGTTCCTTTTGGAACAAAATATCTATAAAATAGAGGTATTTTTAGAAATGTAGTTATTTATCTATTTATTCATTTTGTTGTTTATTTTTGTTATTCATTTATCGGTGTTCTCAGTATTCTGTTTCACATAAAGTGACTTATAATTCGTCTTTTCATCTTCTCTTTTTACTACTATTCCTATAGATATATTTAACTCAAATGGAAAATAAATGTTATCATCATTTCATTCTATTCATCCAATCGACTGCTATGCGGACGGTGTTTCGAGTCCTAGACCCGGACATTTTATTTCCACTGCGCGTTCCACTAGTGCTAGGAATCGCACGTTGAAATATAAGACCTAATTAAATCTTTAGCTCGCATAAGTTACGACTTCTCAGAGTTTTCTTTCGTAATAAGTTACTGGAAAAACATAATTATTGTCCTCTCAAAAACGCAAGTAGTCTCGAGGAAATACATCATGAAGCTAATATTTAGCAACTGTTCATTTGCCAGTATGCGCTTGAAATGACAATGGACGAATTTCAACAGACTATATTATTTATTCACAGAGATTAAAAAAGTTTCTAGTGTGCGGTTGTCCTAACTCACCATGCGTCAAAATAAACACTGGGCGTTTGTTACTCTAATAAACAAACTAACATTCTAACAACATTCAAAGTTGTCTAGATGTTATCGGTGGTCGGTTTTCTTGCACTGCGCTATGAAAATGCAAAACAGCGGGCATTAATGGAATTGATGGAGAGATGCGGGCGCCCCGAGACGAGACCTATTGAACTCCGAAGAGAAAACCCGAACGTCGAAACAGTGGTAGACCACGCCCTTTCTCAATCGGAACTGTTGTTATTGTTAACAAGTTCACGAATTCGTGAAACATTTGTGTACAAATGTATGAAAGATGTATCTTTCATACTTTATCGTATAGTATCATACACTTAACAGGAAGTTCTGAAGTGCCTCACCAAAGCAGTATACATGGTAGTTGAAAGAAACCAGAGAGTGCCTCTTTTACCATACAGGTTGAAATGAAAAAAATGATGATCTTTGACAACATAAAAACTCAAGGAAAACAATTTTCATAGTCAATATGGAAATGAGTAAGATTTGTTTGTATCTCCAAATGGTAATATTCTTTTTTCACCTCAAACTTGAAATTCTATTTTGAAAGTTTCTTGTGTAGAAAACAGAACAGAACAAATCATTTATTGCTACACTTGTCTGATCTTTTCAAAATTTCACCTTTTTACGTTGAAGGGTAAGATCTCGGCAATTTGTACAAGTTTCGACTTCTGAGGGTTAATATTATAAGGAGAGACTAGTGATTGATTTAAAATACCGGAAATGTATAGTTCATTTCAAATTCCTAACTTCTTCAGTTTTGTTTGGACTAAATCTAACTGGTGTATCAACTATTGTTCGCATTTTTTGTAGTGGACTAGTGGACCTTTTCAAATAGGCTATTTAAGATTCGAAAAAAACTTGACATAGTAGTGGTTCAAATCAAAACAGTTTCAGCTTACGCTACATTACATTACTACTGATTAACCTTCTGACAGAAAAGCAAATTATTACATATTGATATAATATTATATAATATTTCACCAGTGCTGCTTAATTTGAGTTTCTCTGATAAGTCTTACAATATTGAACAAGAAAAGTTAATTCGCAAATAATAGAATATAAAACAAGTACTTCAATAATGAATATAGTTTGTTTTTCCAAATTTTGAACGAATTGAAACGAACTTCACGAGTAGGTTAGCTGAAAATATAAATGAGGTGTCATTGAAATAATACTGAAAATATGAGAAGAACTCGGTACATAATTCGACTTGATGAATAATCAAGCATATTAGTGGACTCCAGAGGAGTGATTCATCAATTTGTGATTTGTAGCAAATGATTATAGAAAAACATTAGAATAAATCATTAGTTGAAAATGGGATTCTCCGTTAATCAACTCCCATATGAACGTTAACCTTCAGAAGTCGAAACTTGCGCTAGGCAAGTTTCAAATAGGTTTTTCATTTCACCGTGCGATTTCCAGCAGGGTATTTGAGTATCTACATGACACCTTAGACAGTGACCAAACAAGTCACCTATTGAAACCCGAAGCAAAAATCGAGACATGCAGCAACATGGGATTAAAGTCAGGTTGGTAATATTGAAAATCATAATTATGAAAGTTGAAGATATACGAGTATTCTCTAAAGAAGTCATTAAATGTTTCGTTAGAAAATGTCGATGACTTCACAGTTTATTGTATATCAAAATAATTTTTAAGAGAATAGCGAACAAATCTATGTTCGACATACGAGGCAGAAATTTTTCAAATTGAATCTAAAAGTCACAATTGAACTCATTGATCTCAAAATAAACTTTGGCAGAATAGAAATGAAAATTTGAGACACTGCATCAATTGACCTCTTCAAATATGGAGGAATACTTTGAAAAGTAGTGAATGTAATACACAATTTGCACATGAAGACAAGTAACGCAACGAAACCCAGCTGCGTTCATTATTTCATTGCATTTGCACTTTCTTCTATTTCTTCCTCTCCGTCTTACCGTCAGAATGAGAACAACTCAGAAAAAACTATGTATGAATAGAATTGGAATTACTCTTTGTCAATCTATTATACAAGTGAAATTTTTCAAAATTCCAGTTCATCTTCACAGAAAATTATGATTGAGGTGTAATTTATTAGTATTCTCACCCATAATAATTCACGATTAGAATAAGTTCCGCAAACAGATGATGAAGTTATGAATCATTTGGTTGGACAAAAAAAGATTTGTTTATTGTGAATATCCCAGAAACTATTGCAGATATTCGAAATTTGAAAGAATATTCTTAAAGGGTAAAACAGTTTCTGAAAAAAGTCTCACCTCACCTCAATATATTATTTATGGACTAAAAAATTTAGGAACTTGGTGGCTAATTGAGTAAACAATAATCCGCTAGCAAAAAAATTATGATTTTGTTAATTAACTTATACTTCAAGTTGAGGGTTTATATGAAAACCTTGATTATTTTGCGAATAGATGCCTGGATTTTTTAGAACTGTTCAAAACTGTTTAAAATCTGTTTTTCCGTTAATGAGCTGTCGCCCTGATACGAACGAAATTTCTCAAAAGTTGAGAAATTTGTGCGAGCTAAGAACTAACGAGGTCTTAACTTTTAACGTGTGATTCTTAGTACACCACATCACATTCATTCAAACCCTGAATTTTGAGAAAATATTTAAATATGTTTTTGACCAAGATGAAATAACTATTTTGTACTTTATTATTTCATCTGTGAATATTCATACTGCAAATAATAGGAGTTATATCTGCGATCTATTCATGAGGTATTTTTCAAGGTGAGATATTTCATATGTTTTCACACTGGCATCATCATTTTGAACGTAACGTAAATCGTTTTGATTACACTTCAACAGGCGTAAAATGAACTCTGGCTTCCGAGATGTAACGAACCAATTCACTGTTCAAATCGATAAGATGACCATGTTTAATTTTATGTATAGCATCTCGTTCCGTATTCAATAAGAAGGCTTGTAAATTCAGATAAAATCTCTTCTGAAAGAGCCCGACAAACATTCTAAAACCATTAAATTTACGTTCAACAAATCGAGAACTCATTTCCTAGCATACTCCTAGTTCCTTCTTTCCAATTTGAATCGCCTCCTTTCGCCACATGTGATTTATAATGGTTCTGGTGACCTTGTAAGTTCACTGTTGGAGTAACTGTCCTCTACATATATCTTAAAGCCTCAAGTATTCGATTATTTTTGTAGCGGAATATATCAGGTGTGGAAACAAATATGAAGTGTAGAAGTGTAATTTATTGAAAATGGTGTATTTTCATGAAAGAGCAAATTTTTAGAAAGAAATCTTTTTATCTTGCTATTTTTCTCCATTATTACATGGATAATATTACTTCCAAAGATACGTAGAAAATATATTGAAAATATCAATGAAATTTCTTCACAAACTATTTCTTTCAGTTGCTAACCCTAACAGAAAATCAATTCGAAACAATTATACTTATGAAAAAATATACTCCTTATGATTCAAACAAGATGCACACGGCCGGAATTGAATCAAATAGGCGTATTAATGTCTTCACTTACTGTCATCGTGATATGAGTAGATTTTTCTCTTTCGGTGACATGCATTTTAATGTTATGAAATATAGAGTGCTCCGTTATATAATGTTATCCAAAAATTTGCTCATGAGGTAATGAGACAGGGGTCTCATTCCGCAACTTTAAGATATAGTTTGATGTGAGTGAAATTTTTGGAAAACAAACATTGAATTTATAAAATTATTTTCATACGATTCAATTTTCGTATGAAAATAATTGTTTTTTCGAGAAGGTTTTTTCTTCTATTTTGTATATAAAAGTGGCTTCTCTACATGATTTACAAATATTTGTGAAGGGTTTATGTCGAACTCAATTGCCAGAAGCCGAATATCTTTTTTCTCAAAATTTAATCTCTACTGAAAAAATATACTTTTTTTATGAAAGAAAGCTTTTTGCTTTCTACTACTCCATCTGATACAAAAAAATGGATGAGAGAATCTTCCAAAGAAAGGAAGGAAGTAATCAATTTGAAAATAAGTAACGCTATACAT
>WOGO01008357.1:0-10687 GCA_015342085.1 Leptinotarsa defecta
GTATGGGGGCGACAGCTGATTAACGAAAAAACAGATTTCAAACAGATTTTTTTAAACAGATATGGAAAAGATATGTCAAATATGGAAAATAATTATGAAATAATTCAAATTCATTTAATTAAATACATGAATTGAAAGATGTTCCTACCTCACTTCAATATTGTAAAACAAAAACACACAGTATTCACAATTCCATCTTTCAATCTTCCAGCTTCATATACATCGATACGCAAACTTTGCACAGATTGCATGCTGAGCAGTTTACCTCAGTACATTGACCGGATGAAAGTTGCAATGTCAGCGTATAAATCTTCAAGAATATTGAGGGAGGTCAAGATCATGAACAGACAGTTATCAGAAATTCATTTGAATATCTATTGATCATCAGCAATGCAGCACATCTTTTCTTCAATCCTGCTGGGTGGCAGTATAATGTAAGATTTTGGTGTTTTAATGTATTTTTTTATTAACATTTTAGTGTGAGTTTATTCCTAAAGTATTTTCCCGTTTCTTTACAACAAATATTTAACTAAGTTTTAAATGAGTTCTTTCATTATTTGGATGAATGAATGAATGGGTGAAACAGCGAATAAAATCCTGTAGTTAATAGCCAAGCGAGTAATGAGTTGCGACAATAGTCGAATCAGGCATAACCATTCTTTTAGTAATATTTTGTGAAATCCCAATGAATTAAGAATAAAAAATTATTACTAGCTTTGTATCAAAAATATGTTGAAGGTGGTTTGAGGAATAGACAACGTTCAAATTGACATCTAATGGTGCCAAACAACACTTCAAATTCTTCTCGATATTCCTAAAATTGAAAAATATGGAAATAACAAATGGAATCGACGATTGCCGAATTTTCTAATCAATCTCCCGAACAGAACCCAATGTTTTTTGAATGATTTTTACCAATCGGTAGGACAACTGAATATTAAAATTGGAATACAATCACACTAAAAATTTGGATCCTTGGTATATTCAGAATATACGAAGAGAACATATTTTTACGTGAGCTCAAGTGATATTATAATATTTATAAAGACTTTTGAAATGAAATGTTCCTGGAAAACAAGAATGCACTTAAATCAAAATATCATCGTTTACATAATCATAATTAACCAATAATATCAACATTACGTACCTAAATTATTCTCCATATTTTCAGTGGAAAACTTTTAACAGTTTGAAAATCACAATTTGAAAATTTGTATGTTTTTTTTTCAAGAAATAAAATGATATTGATCCAATCAAGTAATGAAAATCGAAGTTTTGTAGGACAATAATTAGTATTGTTATCAATGGACCGATTTGAGATGTTTGGGTTCCATATTTTTGATAAATTTCGAACCTGCTTCAATGGATTGATTTACAGAATTACTTCCTTCTACTCAATGATGATTTATAATATTGTTCGAACTATTTAATTTTGCTAATCAACAATTCCTCTAAGATATAATACATATTTATTTTTCGCCACTGATGTTTTTGTATTTATAATTGTGTGATATATGTTTTGCACCTTCCAATTACTTATTCTTATTTATAACATATTCCAAGTAGTTCTGTGTTTAGATTTCAAATCCTATTCGCCTATTACAACTTACCTTGAGTTATATCGAAAAGTAACTAGAGCTTTAGTTTAAGTTTCCAATGAGGAACTTTTTCAATTCTTATCCAATTTTACCTTCAACGTTTTGTTTTAGTTTTGTGGATACATCCTTTCGTTGAGAAATTCAATTCCAATCAGAAATTAAAAACTTCAACGTTTCATGAAATGTGGAAAGAATAGTTCGCTTATGAAGGATACGATTTGGATTTCTTGAATAAGAAATAACTTTAATTTGGAACTTTCATAAACTATCAAATATGTGGTTTTGAAAAAAAGAGAAATGAAACTTTCTATGTTTTTTACCACTTTTATTTGTACCTAACTTTACTGCTGTTTCGTCCTATAAGGACATTTTCAAACTCATACAAATAAAAGTGGTAAAAAACATAGAAAGTTTAATTTCTCTTTTCTTCATTATGACTTCCTACCACGTAGTAACGACTACATCCATCAATTTATATGTGGTTTCCTCATTTTGAAAATTTCACTCAGATATTTGAAAAATCTGTTACTCAATTACCAATTTCACAAACTACACCTAAACGATTTGATCTCCACAAACTTTATTGAAAATATATCACAACATGTTTCGCTAAACATTTTTCAAGTGATTAATCACTTGAGAAACTACATATAGTCTTTTTCAACTAAAATTACTGCCAGTCTTCTTCGGTAATATTAGACACTTCTTTTTTAACTAGCTCTATCACCTTTTCATCAAATTTTGGAAAACTAGTTTTACGCCTGATGCTTTGTTTTCTATCTCCCCCAAATCAACTCGATGGGATTGAGAATACAAAAATAGGGGGGAAGTCTCAATATGGTGTGTCTATACTTTTCAGCAATACTCTCAAGGGCGTACACTTTTTCAATCGTTTTTGTCTGTAAAACTTCAAGTAGTTGGTTTTTGGTATAGTTATCTTCAAAATACAAATTGTTATCCATTGAAAAACTTTGTATTTCATCTTTCCCCGAATTTTATTCGAACCATCAGTCCACCCTTTCGTAAATGTGTCGTGAGGGTCATACCAAGTTTCGTCCAAATAGAAAATTTGCCGTTGTTCTTGTCTATATTTAGTTATTTGCTCTAAATATTTGTTACGCAATTCCACTATTCTTCTGCTTTCCATAACTGCTTGACGTATGTCTATTATTTTCAATCTAAATCCTAGTTTCTTTATCTAATTCTCAAAAGTTTTGTCACAGCAGCTCACGTTATGGCCGGAAGTATTTAATTTCTTCCTTATGATTTCAATTGTATAAATCTCATTGCTTTTGTAACAGTCGTATATATTTTTTTAATGATTTTATTATATGAACATCTAGAGGTTTTTGTAATCCCGAATCAAATCGCGTCTTGCGTTCACATGATTTGTTTTTGACTATTTTACGTACAGTTGAGAAAGGAATTTCGGTCAAATCTGATGTTGCTTGTAATAATTTTTTCCCCCGAAACCAAACTTGATATGTAGATTCTTAAATACTTCGAAACATACTCTCTGTGTTTCAATATTCAAATGCATCCGAATCTTATTCACTGGTATCTGTTTTTCGTATTGTTCACTATCGCTATTGGAATCACTACACTAGAAAAATTCTGAGTTATTAAAACACTCGATTTTAGTATTAGAACTTGTCCAAGGACTACACATTTTAAACAAATAACAAAAATTGAATTACAGTGTTTATAACTTCGCCAATATCGATTTCAACACTCAAATCGCGATCAATTCCTGAACTGAACATTGACGACACAACGGCGGTACTCATTACTACATTATATTGGTTACCGTAACATGACTGTAAATTCAATTCTATGACTCTTCATTCAATCATAAAACTCGGTTAGTAAAAATTATCCAATACGAACCGCCAGTTCTTCAGTTCACGTGGACTAATTCGTAGCAGCATTATTTCTTTGTATTGGTTTTTTTTGCCTTTGAGTTAGCCGATAGCTTTAAGAATTACTATATCAGTTACTTCGACTATACCACTGATGATGTCACAGTAGCAAACGACGCGTTTGGTACTGCAGATTCCCTTCGACTATGGCCGACCAATCCGGATGACCCCTGCACAGAAGTTCCAAAAAAGGGATCTTGTGACCCAGACTAAGGAACATCGTGATGGAAATTGCTTCGGATATATTGTGGTTGCACCGGAGCGGGCAGCTAATTCGATGAAAAACATCTCCTGTTTCCGAATTGACGGAAATAACTTTCGGTCGGATGAAATGTAACTCGTTAGAGAGGAAGGGGATGAAAATGCATGTACGTTCGTTTATACTTATTTGACGGAGCAAAGATAAAGTTCGTGCCCCAATTGTTATGATGTGGCATCTGGAAATTAGTACGGAAAGTTACTGTTGTGTTCTTGTCTATTTCACGGAGACGGTTTATATTGCTTTTCTCTGGTTGTTGCTCTGGTTCTTTATGGTTTGTTGCACAACAGAACTGACAAAAGTAAACGACGTTCAATCACGATACAGGGATTTAGTTTTGCAACAATTAGAACACGAAAAAAATATAGAAGCATCAAGAATTTTATAGAAGATGTAAACTAAATAGAGAATCAGCTTCATTTGTGTTAAAGCTATTTTCCAGGTTTTTGGCTGTGGTCTGCAGGTTTTCATGCGTGATGTTTCGTCTACTACTGCTGTAGGCATTATCAAAGGCAATGTGGTAACGGTCGTATTGCCCGAGTTGGTTGGTTTTAACTACGATGGTGGTATTTGACCCTAGTTATTCATTTTCATTAGAGGATGTGACTTGGTTTGTTGGACTACCTAACCTTGTTTGTGTACCTCTAAAGACAGGTAGCCAAATTTCATTGATGTTAATCGGCTCTTTTTTTCTATTGAAATCATCAATCATTTTTTTATCCCCAGTCTGTGATATAGAAATCAAAACCAGAATATCACAATTAAAAAATAAGACATCTAAAGATAATTACAACCTAAATAGTGAGGTTCTAAAAATGGTAGCTGATTCACTTGCTAAGTCTATTGCACATTTGATAAACACATGTATCGAGAGCGGAACTCTCCTCCTGAAATATCCTCAAATATTTAAAATAGCTCTAGTTACTCCTATTCATAAGAAAGGATAATTACAGTTACAAGCCTATTTCCATTAAACCTGTTATCTCAAAAATATTTGAAATTGTACTAAAAAATAGATTATTAGAATATTTTGAAAAAAAGAACTTATTAAGTGAGCAATGCTGAATTTGGTTACTGACAGAAGAGATCTTTGTTTGAAGGTGATTGACAATGTTTCGTGATGAATTTCACTAGTTCGGACTTCCATTGTCTACTATATAAAATGTACCTATAATGTACTTGTTTCAGGGATTTCAAATCATTTTATATAGTAGACAATGGAAGTCCGAACTAGTGAAATTCAGAAGAGATCTACTATCGGTGCAATCTGCGAAATATATAAAAATATTCTAGAAGCTTTTGAGGAGCGTAAATTGTGCTGGGCGAAATTTTATGATATGTCCAAAGCGTTTAATACGGTGGACCACGGTGTATTATTACAAAAATTAGAATATTATGGGATCAGAGGAAAAGCTCTAAATCTATTCACATCCTACTCCGCAGGTCGTCAGCAACGTGTTAAATTCAACGGCAACATATAAAAACCTTTGAAAGTCAATTATGGAGTATCACAGGGTTCAGTCCTGGGTCCCGTGTTATTAATTGTTTACATTAATGATATGACTTTCAACGTAATGAATGTGTCTTCTATAATGTACGGTGATGATACAACTTTCTTGTTGAGTGACAGTACGCCTCACAATCTACACTCAAACGCTAATGCAGCTTAAACCTTTTTAGCAAACTGGTCTAGAAGCAATTACCTCACTATTAATGATGATAAAACCAAAACAATAGATTTCTCAACTAAGAATAATATAAAAAATAATGAACCAGTCAAGCTTCTTGGAGTGTATTTTGACTCATCTCTGAATTTCTTTTCGCATATTCACAAATTATCAAATCGACTATCCACGTGTATATACATGATAAGATAACTTAGCAACATAATAACAACGGATTGTTTAAGAGTAGCTTATTTCGCCATTTTTCACAGCATAATGACATATGGACTAATAGTTTGGGGTTCATCATGTTATCTAGATATAATATTTGAACTACAAAAAAAGTAGTAAGAATTATGGCTCAGGCTAAATACGACCATCATTGTAAACCTCTTTTAAAAAACCCCGTATATTAACTCTGCGATCTTGCTTCATATATGAATGTCTGTGTTATTTATTTAATAGGTGAAAATAAATTGACTAAGCAGGAGGACATACACTAAAATGATACCAAGGCCAAAACACATGTAAGGCTATCCAAATATAATTAGGTGAATCGCAAAACTCTTATTTATATATATTTTTGAAATTTTTCAACGTGTTACCATATGAGTTTCAGACTTTAGACATGAGTATGAACACTTTTAAAATTAAGAATATTATTTTACAGAATGCCTTTTACACATTCAAAGAATATTTTAATTATTTCGATTCATCAACAAATTTGTTGTGTGTCTAATAATAAATATATTGGTATTCAACTATATTTATGTATTTATTTTAACTGTATTGTGTAACACTGATTTTAATTTATATACTATTTATCCCATTGACGTATGCGAACACTATTTATGTATGCATTGCCCGAATAAATTCTATTCTATTCTAAAAAAATCTATTCTATGGCGACCGTAAAATGGGCGAAGCGCGAGACACGTTGTCCGAACAGAAAACCTATTTTGGTAAAACAATTTCCTCAATTACAAGTGTTGTTGAATGCTATATCCGCCCGTGGTGATTTTGTAAGACAGACCGAATGAATGACAACTAATTTGACAGATGTAGCAACAAGATGCCCGTTATCAATTGTCAAAGTTCAGAAGTCCCCGTTGAAAGACCCTGAAGCTGGAGGCAGATTTTACCCTTCAAAACGTTGAGCTAAGACACTAAAAAATCTGTTTTCTGATTTACCCAGTAACTTTGGTGTGCAATAGAAGATTGCCATTTAAGATTATGGAAAGTAAAAATGAAGCCTCTCTACTTTTGATTACGAAACAATGAGAATCATTTATTATTTATTTATTAACATAAAACGAAGTTTGACTTGAAACTTCACAGTTTCAAGTTATTCTAGTGTTTGAAAATCGTGCAATCTCATTAGGTAGGTACTAAATGAAGTTTTTTTCACAAATATAGTTGACCATTTTATAATCATCTGAAGTTACACCGAAATAAATAAAGTCAATCGTATCGATGTCAAAAAACAAGACGATAAAATGTAGGGAATTAATTAGAACTCTCAAATAAGGTATCATTTAAGCCTATTTCTGTTTTGTAATACACATACAACGTTTTTTAGTGGCTGTTGAAAAATATTAGTTAATGCTAGTTTACAAAGTATCACCCTGTATATTTTTCACCTTGCCTCAGGTGAAATAACACAAATTTTGATGAACATAATTTCTCAAAACGTTTTTTCTATAATAGATAAAACTACTTTACGAAAATGAATTTATGAGGAAGTTGATGAATGATTGGACTGTTAGGACTAACAAGAATCGCTAGATAATTGGTAGGTGTGACTTGAAAGAAAAAACAATTAACTATGTAAAAAATCAATTTCAGAAACAGAAGATGAAAAACGAGCCACTCGTACAAAACAAACATTGATATGAAGACAAGTATTCGCTAGCGGGGTGCATTATCTAAATTGATAAATTGAAGTAAGGCTAGTTTTATATGTTATTATTTCATTGATGCAATATTGACTAAGTGAATGATGGAATTGGTAATTTGGGTAAACTCGTAATGCCACTGCCTGAAAATTGACGTCGAAATATTCTCTAGGACTTATTGAATTACATTTGTGCCTCCTTCATATTTATTTTCATGTCAATACGTTTTTCTCCGATTTGATAAAAAATAAATGATTCAGAAATTTGGTAAAATGATCACTCCACTGGGAAAAATAGCGATGACCTACTGCTAATACCTGGGCTGAAAAGCCCCGGGCCTAAGGAAGAAAACGCATTTTTTTTTGTTAAAAATTAGCTTTATTCATCAACTTAATCTCCATCAAGAGCCACACCATCATATCAGCGCCGCTCTAACGTTTCAATACCACTTCTGTAGAACGATTCATTTTCTGCCTCAAAATAGGCCTCAGCTTCAACAATGAGCACTTCATTCGAGCGAAATCTCTTTAGCATTTTTTTGAGGTCAGCGATCAGCTGGTAGTCACTGGGAGCCAAATCTGGCGAATACGGTGGATGTGGAAGCAATTCGAAGTGCAATTCATGTAGTTTTGCCATTGTTTTGATCGATTTGTGATACAGTGCGTTGTCTTGATGCAACAAAATTTTTTCTATGCCATATGCGGTCGTTTCTTTGCACTTTTGACCTTCAAACGCTCCAATAACGCTATATGATATTCACTGTTGACGGCATTTCCCTTCTCAAGATGGTCGGTAAATATTACACCACACACATTCCAAAAACCGGGGCCACAACATTTCTAACCGATTGCTGTGCTTTCGGGCACTTTGGACGAGGTTCACCAGTTGCTCTCCACTCAGATGATGATCCTTTCGATACTGGAGTGAAGTGATGGATCCATGTTTCATCCATTGTCATATATCGACCCAAAAATTCCTTTCTGTTATGTTCAAACATTGCCAATCACTGCTCAGAATCATCAAGACGATCTTGTTTTTGGTCAACAGTGAGCTCGCGCAGCACCCACATTGAACAGAGCTTCCTCATTGTCAAATGCTCATGCAGTTTAAAGCCAAGCACTAAGTGCGTGTTCTGCCACAGCTGACTTGTCCGTTTGGCCTAGCCTGCAGTTCCTGTTATGCTCTTTCAGTCTTATTACCATGGATCGTTTGGTGGTTCCAATATGTACCTTCCCACAAGTGCACGGTATGCGATAGATCTCTGCTGCTGATAATGGGTCTCATTTGTCTTTAGCCGACCTGAGGCTCTGTTGTATCTTCCTCGTGGGTTTGAAGACTGTTTCGATGTCGTGTTTATCCAATAGTTTTCCAATTCTCTCCGTGACCCTAGGGATAAACGGTAGATATGCGCGTGCAACCATCTCGTCCTTTTTCGCTTTTTGAACCGTGGTGCTCTTCGGTTTCATGGCTTTTCTGATCTCGGAGGCACTGTATCCATTCAATCTCAAGGTCCCTTCGAAGTATTTCAGTTCCCTCTCCAGGAGAATATGTGAACCAGAACATCTGGGGAGGGAACTGAAATACCTTGAAGTGACTTTGAGATCGAATGGATACAGTGCCTCCGAGATCAGAAAAGCCATTGAACCGAAGAGCACCACGGTTCAAAAAGCAAAAAAGGATCAGATGGTTGCACGCGCATATCTACCGTTTATTCCTAGGGTCACGGACAGAATTGGAAAACTATTGGGCAAACACGACATCGAAACAGTTTTCAAACCCACGAGGAAGATACAACAAAGCCTCAGGTCGGCTAAAGACAAAAGAGACCCATTATCAGCAGCAGGGATCTATCGCATACCGTGCAATTATGAGAAGGTATATATCGGAACCACCAAAGGATCCATGGAAATAAGACTGAAAGAGCATAAGAGAAACTGCAGGCTAGGCCAAACGGACAAGTCAGCTGTGGCAGAACACGCACTTAGTAAAAGAGACCACATAATTTTGTTTGAAAACACAGAACTAATTGCCCTCAACCAGGGATACCATAGCCGACTGGTACGGGAGGCAATAGAGATCCATGAACATACGGAGAATTTCAACAGAAAAGCGGAAGCGGTGAACCTCAATCGAATATGGAACCCCATTTTGAAGAATTCGAGAATAACGAACAGAATGACGACAGGCGGCAAAATTGTTAATGTTCCAGATTCAAGTACAGGTACAAGTGCAGGTACAAATACAACTGATTACCTGACAAGGCATAAATACGCTTTACGAAGTTTACGAAGCCAAAAAGTTTGTCATCGTACAGCAAGCCATGATGGTTAAACCTCTGAAGAAGCTAGCCACTCGCGCCAACGAAACGTCAGGAATGAATTCCAAAAATTCACGGTTTTCAAACTCGAAAAATAGTGACACTGATTTTTTTTTTATGTTTTACTGTCTCATTTGAACGTCCACTGCGTTCGGTATCATCGATGTCTCTACGACCTCGACCATGAGTGTGTGAAGAATTAGTGTGAGATGTCTTCCGAATATAGGTATCACAAAAGCACTGAGAGCATTTCATACAACGTTTCTCCCAACGTACCTATACAGTAGATTCTGGTGAATACCTGCTAAAAAACAACTACTTTCCCGGCTTATACCACGCTTCACTTTGAATTACATTTGACAAATAATTAATGCAAGATCCTCACAGAGGTTGGTCTTGCAGATACTTCTCGATCATCCAGAAGCAGGACCATGCTGAAATCAATCGAGTAGATCACCCACATACCGTTTTCGAGATATTACCTTTTCTGCACGTCAGTTCAGGAAAGATCCGATCCAAACAGCAACATGCCTGGGACTCGAGTAATTTCAACGCGGCACGACTGAATGTACGAAACCTTCGTCTAAGAGAAAGAATGTTTTGAATTTTGCGAACAACCAGTATTCATTGTTTTGTGACACGGTGTATTGTTTTGATGAAGCAGCACTTCCTTTTTCTTCAATGGGGGTCGTTTTTTTTGCAATTTCGGCCTTCAAAGACGACGAAGACGATTGTGGATACCAACAATCGAAACGTCGTGACGTAACTTGCTTCGGAATTTTTCAATTTTATTTTTTTAATTTTTTGTTAATAATATTTTTTAATTACAGCTTGTATTAATATTTCTATTTTTTATTTTTTTTTGGTTGGTGCTTATATGTTATTTCTTTGTGATTTCAGTTTTTTGTTCAATAAAATTGTTATTTTTTGGTTAATCTTTTGAATTTTTTTACAGATTCTTTCAGAGATTTCAAATAAATTTATATTATATTAGACAATGGAAGTCCGAACTGATGAAATATACCACGAATCATT
>WOGO01008358.1:0-10686 GCA_015342085.1 Leptinotarsa defecta
GCATATGCAGGAATAACTTCAGTGAAGAATCCTGCACTGACACCTGTCGGATATAATCCAACGCCCTTCGTGGTATTAGCCAGGGGAGTAGTTGTTTCCTGATAGGACCATCAACCTACAGTGTAGGGAGTTGAGACTGGCTTGAACAAATTGTTTCTTTAGATGGTTTTATTAATAGCCAGTGTGTGTCACACTTCTCAAGGTTTTTCGCGACTATAATTATGACAACGCACCAAGTTCATACACAAATTGGTGGAAATATTTCTTTGCCTTCTATGTCAGAAAAGATTTCAGTGTGGTTACGTTGTGTTTAATCCGAAATATTATCTGGAAAGGGTATCACTTTAAATATTACAAACAGTGTGTTATACATTTCAATGTTAGATGCGATAAAACTTATAATTATCAAAATTTCTACTATATCCTCCCATAAAAAGAGATATAACCAACGGTCAGTTTTTTTTTTGAACTGAAAGGAGAGTAAACTCACGAATAGAGACGAAACATACGTCATTCATTCATATATTTTTTTTTGATTTTTGTACCGGCTTCCTATACTTAACAATCTCAAAAATTGAAGAATTCAAATATGTTATCGAAAGGCATATATTAGAAAATTTCAATATACTTACTATATTCTGAAAATGTATTGAAATGATTTGCCTATGCCTATACCTAACTCATCACTTAGTGCCAGAGGTGACCTCCAATTAACTTCATTTCCCTATTTTCACTTCAATTGAATTTTAGTTTACTGTCACTCTTACGTTATTATGTTCTGAATCGACAAAGAAAATTTATTATTTGTTCAAATTACGTAAAGATGTACCATGAAATGATATTCCAAGTATGAGTGGAGTGAAACAGCACAAACAGGCATTCTAATGCCTGTTTGTGCTGTGTATTTCATCCATTTGTAGTGGTTTTGACATATGCTTACGACTCAATTCACGTATAGTACTGAAAAATTGAAATATATTCAATTTTGAATTGTTTGTTCCTATACAAAGTACTAATAAACCAACTTCTCTAATTTTTTCTGCAAGTGTTTCTCTGAAAGCTCTATTTGTGTAGAATGGAAAAATTATTTTATTTTCAGGATGTCTCACAAAAATGTTGTTTCTGATATATGATGAAGCATGGTAATTTTCAAAAACAATCTCAATTGTTAATAGACAGTTTTTATCTTTTTGGAAATTGCTGTGTTAGAATATTCCCTTGTTTTATATAATTGTAAAATATAAACAAATAATATTTCATTATTCAATCGTATTTTGAACTTGTCAGGAGTTATGTGAATTCCTTTATATCACTTACCGATGAAATTATAACTTTATCACGACAGGGTCAAGAAACACTGATGCTACTTACATTCGTATCTGTTGAATTTCAAAATAACTTGATGATAATTTGAATTGATTGAATTTCATGGAACCAAAATATATTTAATCGGTTTCCAGATTATATTACTTGAAACTGAATTACATTTTACGTATTCCGTTTTGAGGACACCAAAACGAAAAGTTACGTTGTGAACAGTCAGTCGCAAATTGTTTCCAATGATGAATCAGGCTGGGTACTTTCCAAATTTAAATTCTAAGGGTGATGGTCTCTGAGAAAAGGGGATGAAGGTATGGAAGTTGAGGATATAAGAAAAAGCTGTCTTCTGTTGGGCTTCAACAAGTCAGTTTTGAAGATATTTCTTATGTTTTTGGTACCGCCCTCTGTACAATAAAATGCAGTGGTATCACTATTGAACTTTTTGACTGGGGTTTTATAGGAAATATTTCGCAAGGAGAATAATTTTCATTATGAAAAAATATTTATTACGAAACAAAATGGAGAATTGTTATTTATAACGAAGGCTTTTGAAATTTTCAAAAATAGTAACATAAAATAGTAATAGTAAATAACGTATTCATAGTATTGAAAGTTGGGCTCCTTCAGTCACGGAGTTTGATCAGTCCGAACGACAAATCTCAATAGAGGAAGCCTTCACCAGCTATTTTCATCAGTTCAAACTGCTCACTTCACTGGTGCTCAGACTTTGCCTTTTATCTAATGTCACCAAAAACGATTGATCCCCACAAAATTCATTTAAAAAATATCACATGTTTCACTGTCACAGTAGCTTTTTCGTAGTAAATAACATATCAAAAATTATTTCTTTACTCTGACTTTTATATATCCCACGTAATCACCAGTAAGAACTACCTATTCAGGTACATAGTCAATCATTATTACCTAGAACAATGGTCGGAAATCTTAAAAAAAATAAAATCAGTTAGGAACATCAACTTACAAATCCATTCTTTATTATCTAGTTCAGGATAGACTTGAGCTTGATTTTTTTGCAGCAAAAATGACCTAATTTCTCCCAAACTTTCAACAAATCTAGAAAGCACTTCACCGCGGCTGAGCCAGCGTATTTTGCTGTGTAATGGAATATCTGAATATGCACTTTTCATGACTTGAATTGTCTGTGGGTTAATGGAGAACGACCAGTAATGGGTTGAAAATTTCAACAATGGTATTCGTCACGGATTTTAAGCTTCCGCTCGATATCTGCGCCCATAAAATCTTGATGAATTTTAAATGTGGTCGACCAATGCGAGCAGCAAGAAGAGACACAAATCCCTTATGTGTTTCGAACATAGTGGGTGCTCCATCTGTAGTTACGCAAAAAATCTTAGTTGGGTCTAGTCCCAGTTGCTGTTTATGTTTAACTTATTCTGATAATATATCTTCGCCTCTTGACGTTCCTTCTAATGAAAGCAGACATATCAAGTTCTTCATACACTCAGTAATTGTCAAAGTAACGCGTAACGATTGCCAACTGGGAAATGTCATTAACGTCGACACTGTTGTTTCCATATTTTTTCTACCAATTCAGTAAAGCTTGTCGCTCACTTGTCCGGCGTAGCGCAGCACGGCCCGTCCCATGAAAGTATGTATAGGATTGAAACAATAAAAATGAATGGACAACTGCTCACTAGCTGGCAAGGCACAGCCAAGAGCGTCGGCCACCGGAAAGGATTCCAGCTCTCCGATCATGTCCGGCAAATAACGGTACGTGCTGTGACGGACTGGCCAAGTGAGCACGTCGTCGGCCAGCGCTTGTAAGCATCAACTTGACCAAACGTGCCTGGGAAGTTTCTGGCTCTCTGTTTTGCTGTCAGACAGTACCTATGAAAATGGACAAAGAAAAATTGAATTACTTGTTGGGGCAGACTCTAGAATATCCAGAAGTTCTGAAAATTTGCCAGGAGTCATTTGGAAATACTAAAAAAACTTCTCCTCATCTTCTTTCAGGGATGGACCCACATCCTTCTTTTTTGTGACTATTCTCTTCTACATTCAATAACGCGGCCAGTATAATGACGACTTCTTCATCAGAACTGCTAGTGATACACATGTTTCTGTCACCGCTTGATGTCAACTGAAATTCCCTCGAAATCGAACAAGCACCACCTTCAGTATGCTGGTTATAACTGGACAAGTGGGCGATACTACTTTCCGTCGTCATTAGGCGACGGACATCGCCGTCCTGTGCTGTGCTGGACATGTAGATGACAAACTCAAAGCTTGTTCAGCGTACTACGCTTATTTAATGGTAAATCCGCCCCCTAGAAATTTCCCATCACCTCCTCACTTCTCCTCTTTCCTAGAATACTTCCGTCACTGTCGCGTCGTTCTAGACTGGCTTGCCATTACCTAGCTCGACCAGAATACTTTGCCGTGTACAGTTCCGTAGATTATTCCAAATTCAAAATGAGTATCGTTAAAATTGAATCTTTATTTTATTGTTTCTTCACAAAGTTATGCGTGCCATTTTAAACTGCCAGGCATGCCGAGTCTGGCACGCGTGTTATAGGTTGCCCACCCCTGACATAGAACATCTACTCAAGCATATTTTATTGCTTCTACATCAATAATAATGTGTCTTCAAAGACTAGCATAAAATCGGTTTCTAAGGAAGCTCAGTAATGGTAATCTATTCAAATCCAGTTGGTCATTCAGTCAAATGTTTGGATTCTTGGGTTTACTAATATCCATTGTTTCAAAATGATTCAGCTTTTAACCTTAATTTTACATGTGTGAAATTTCGAAATCTTCGTTGAAGAAATGTTTTTTTTCTAAAAGATGATTTAGATATATGTTGAACTTGTTTTCTTGCTCATACAGCTTACTAGATATTGCTGGATGCTATTTCTAAATGTTCTGCCGGTTTGTTCAACCTACTTTAGGTTCAGTTCCACAATTCAATTTATTTACTCCTGAACGTATTACTTGTTCTATATGCAATTTCAATATAGAAAACGTCTCGAATCGCATTTGCGTAGACTTTTTTGGAAAGTATTTCGTCTATTAATTCAGCTTTGAAGCCGCTGCAATCTGCTCAATGATATCTAGTTCTTTATTGAAATTATGTTTCGAAAGAGAAACGTCAACTAATCTATGAATCATGCTATTTTGTGATGATATGGATGAGTCGAAATGCAATGAATAATATTATCCGTATTGAAAGGTTGTTGATAAATTGAAAAATCATGTTTGTTGTGATTTCTACTATTTGTCAAGTCCACTAAATTGATTGATTTTGAATTGTCTGCCTCTACTTCAATAGTGAATTTGATATTTTCATTAATTTTGTTAATATATCTATGTAAAATATCTGATTATCTCTTAGTACCTGTGAAACGTCATTCATCTATCTATTGTAATGGTTAGATATAGGCACACTTCTTCTGAAAATATTTTCGGAAGACCTGGGTTTTTTAGAATTCGGGTAGTTTTGATCCAAAAGTTTTTTCTCTAAGACAATTCACCTACACAAATTCCACCACCTTGGCGAACTTGGATCATTAATGCTCCTGACAGCTGCAAACTTGAAATAAATGACACCAAAGAACTTCACGATCAGATGATTAGGGATAAACTGCTTACTAATCCCAACGCGTATAGATCCTTCTGGTCGGTAGGTGAAGCTGTTGATCGAAACTTTACAAAATCTACGATTCTATCACGAACACCAGTGGATGGTTCAATTGCAACAACTGCAAAAGAAAAACCAAATATACAATTTGCGTCCCACCATCACCATAACCATCAACTATTCCCACACTAGTATCCACAATGCCGGAAATTACTTCTCGAAAACGTTTAGTCAGGCAAACTTTGATGAAACTCAATATCAACATGGCGTCTGGTTCTAATGAAGTGCCCGACATCGTACTTGAAGAGTGTGCAATGAAGTCGCACCAGTAATTTGCAGACTTTTCAACCTGTTTTAAAAGGAAGGGGTTTCTTCTTCTTCTTGGGAGATTGCTCACGTTCAATCTATCAATAACAAGAATCATAGAAAAAGCCATAAACTATCCTTCAATGTTTGGAAGGTTTCAACATCTTGAGCAATGATCAATATGGCTTTCGGAAGCAATGATCAATATGCGACGGTCTATCGTATATCAACCATATTTGGAATAACACAATCGAGGTACATGAGTCAAGAGCTGTTGCACTTGATAGTTCTAAAGCAATTGACTGTGTGTGACATGAGGGTCCGCTGTACAAACTTCGATGCCATGGCTTGTCGGACCATTTTTGTGTATGGCATCCAGTTTGCTAAAAAAACGTTTCCTGCAAGTGGCCGTCGATGGTGTTCCCCAGGGATCCATATTGTTTTCAATTCTCTCTTTATTGTATATCAACGACTTGTCTAGTCATTCCATTTGGATTCCAGATCATCTGCGGATGCACATCTTTACCGGCAGCAGAAGTTGCATATCTTAATGAGTACCTAGAGGTGATTCCGAATTGAGTTAAAAGTATCAGGTTCAAGTCAGTGCCACGAAAACACAGGCATCGGTTTTCTTCAAGAAGATGAGTGTCTACTAACCGCATATCATTATGTTAAGGCAGACAATTTCGCTTTCTGCTTCGATAAATTTGTTGGGGATTAAAATGGAAAAATATGTCTTGACACAAACATGTCGCAGGAATTGCAAGGGCTGCTTCTCAAAAAACTTCGAACACTGCTCCGATCTAGAAAACTGTACACGCCTTAGCAACTTTTGATGCTCTATAAAGCTTAGATTAGACCTTCTCATGTATGGTGCCTTGCCCCTAAGTATATCCTGAAGCCGCTAGATTCCATCCAGAAAATAGCCACCCGACTGAATGGAGATACGGACATCACCTCGATTGTCTGGACATTTGTCTCTCTTTTATAGATACTTTTTGGGAGGTGTTCTAGTGACTTGGCATATTTGATTCCACCAAGAGCGGTACATATCAGAAATACGCGACGAACTGTAGCTGCTCATCATTTTGATGTTCAACTCAGTACACCTCGAACATCACTGTTTGAGAACTCTTCCATTTGAAGAACTGCGTTCATGTGGAATAAACTTTCTTCTAGGATAGAGCAATTGAAGCTGATAAAAAAGACGTAATATAGCAGCATACCGACACCACCGCTAAGGGTTGATTCATGTGAAGATTGGATAATCAAAAATTGACTGGATCAATATGAATGGAGCATCGAGCGGGTATACATATTTGGTATTCAGTTGGGCTTTATTGTGAGTATTGAAAAGTAAATAAAGTGTTTGGTGAATGAAGTGTTGGCTATAATCTCACACCGCGGGTCAGAACAGATACGATATGCATTATTTCCTTCCACAATGAACAATTTGAATTACTTTCTTGGGATCAATTACAAAATTAAAACTATCGCACCTTCTAAATGTGTAGGAGTGTGTCGATAAACAGGGCATTCGATAAATTATTCCCCTGTTGAGGAAATTTGGACAGATGTAAATCTTATCTTATATAAATATTGTGGATATCTTGTGATTTACAATTCCAGTCCACTAATAAATGGCATTTTAGTGACATGCCTTACTAGACGTTGTAGAAAAGTAATTTTCCGCATTGTAGATTCTAGTGTGGAAATAGTGGGTGATGCTTTTCACAGAAAATCAACAGTGGAGAGGGATTCAAATTGTTCAGATAGTAGATTTGATTTTGTATGGCTGTTGTTGCAATTGAACCATCTGGTTGTGTTTGGAATTGTGAATTTAATAAAGTTTTAATTGACAGCTCCAGCTAGTGGACAAAGAATCTAGACCCATTGGTATTGGTAAGCAGTTCATTCAAAATTTTCTGATTGTGGAGTTCTTTGCTTTCAATAATTCTAAGTTTGCAACGAACTTGGTTTTCGGTACTGGGATTTTCACGCCACTGCCATTAGGAGAGATTTTTGGAGGCGACGGCTTGCTCGCAATCTTTATTGAACCGAGGTTTGCCTTTAGAATCTATCATAAATAATGGAATGTATTTGAAATCATTCATGAAAGCACATGGTAGCAGACAAAATCAGTAAAATTATAATTTGTAGAACACATTTAATTTCTGACATACATAAAATAATCGACATTTTTTATTTATTTCACTGCATAGCTGAATTCTAAATTATCTCTGCCTTCAGTAAAATTGGACACTTCAGAGTCAGCATTAAAGCTCGATTATCCATTTCGAAAGGCAATTGGGTTGTAGGGCTGACAGATAACTTGAACGTCCTTATTATATCAATAACAGCTATTTGTACCATCATCAATCCAAAACGAAGTCCTGGAAAAAGAGTTATATTGCCAATTTGATCGCACATTCCGAAGGAATCATTGAGATATTGATGACTGGCTTCTAATGATTCCATTCCCGTTTCAGACAGTGCAGATCGAAAAATGTTAGTTTTTATTTCACATTCCATTTTAACATAAAATTGAATCAGATTTCTTAAAAAATACTAATGTGTATTTCGAAAACGGAATTGATGAATTTTCAGTTCATTTGAAGAGATGATGGAAAACTAAAAGATGGAAAATATGTTTTTAGTATCCATAGTCGTTTTCAGGTGATAATTTTCATTATTCGAAGTATGCTAACAATCAAAACGTCGCAAATTTTTTCATTTTTCACAATTTTGGAAGTTCACCATCATCTTGCATATCCTGCAAAGTTACACTAACCTACACAACTTCTTGGTCCAATACCAAATGGAAGAAATGTATAAGATTTCATGTTCACTTTATTTTGATCGCTGAACCTTTCAGGATCAAACTTTTCTGGAATTGAAAAATTTTTTGGGTCTCTTTGGATACCATATATTGGAATAATTATACTTGTGCCTCTTTCGATGGTCAAATCAGTTCCAGATATCTTGTAGTCTTTTGAACACTTTCTTTCCACATTAGGTAAAGGTGGATATATTCTGAGAGTTTCTGAAAGAAAGTACTCTTGTGAATCAATGTGAGTTCTCAGTAATAACTTATGGTTCGAAAAAAATCAACTCAAGTTCGGTAACGTAACATATACACTAAGAGTTATAAGTTATAAGCACTACTTCTTTTGGCCAGTGGAAAAAATAAGACACAAACCTCTTGATTTGGACATATAGTGCACAAATATTGTCTGAGTCCTTGTACTAACTCTATTTTGTAGAATAAATGAAAAATTAGGTGTTATTTGAATACGCATCATACCACACTGAAATTAATACTTAGATGTGTCGCACTTTAGGTTCTCGATAACTATTCATTATTAATTTCAACATGGAGTTGATTATTTAAAGCATTCTCACAATTCTATTCCCAAATAATAATAATAATGATAATAATAAAAATAATTCTTTATTCTCCAGAAGGACAATACAAGTACTGTATAGGAGTAGGTGTTTATCTAAAATTAACAGAACATGATAACATTCAGTTAAATTGTATATATCAAAACAGTAAATTTGCAGGTATTATAGTCGTTCATCTATAGTATAGATTAATTGTGTAACACTTATATACATATACATATACGAACATATATACATAAATACATTTATACGCATATATACATATATTCACCCAAATACACAAATAAGAGACAAATCATAAAGGATTAACAAATATTTATTATAGTGCCTGATCGACTTTATAATATCATCTTTCAATTAAAAAATGTTCAAGACACATTTTAAAACATGTTAAGGTTCGACTCTCTCTTACATAGTCTGGTAATTTTTTAAATAATAAAGGACCTAGTGAGTTTGGAGAGTTTTTAGATAATTGGACCCTAGAAAAGGGTATATTCAGCTGATTTTTTTATTCTTGTGTCATGTTTATGAATGCTCGATCTGGTTGAAAAACTGTTATAGTTACTAAATATATACACAAAAACTTCAAAGATGTAGACTAATGGTAGCGTCATGATTTTACATGTTTTAAATACATCAACACAAATTTGTCGAGAAGATAGACTAAACATTACTCGGAGTATTCTCTTTAATGCAACAAATACATTATTAGCTCTCGAAGACTTTCCCCAGAGGGAGACGGCATATCGAAGACTGGAGTCCACTTGGGCATAGTAGAGCATCAGCAACTGATCATTAGACAGAACTGATCTTAAATTACGTAATTGATAGGATACAAAATTCAATTTATTGATTAAGATTTCACAGTGTTCTCCCCAGGAAATATGTTCGTCTATATATAATCCAAGAAATCGGACGGTCTTATCAACTGACTGTAAGTCTCCGAAATCAACTACACTAGCTTCTTTTTGTCTATTGTGAAAGCGTATACATTTTGTTCTATTTGTATTTAAATGAAGTGAGTTGGCTCTAAACCACTGAGCCATATCAAAGGATTATTTTCATTTCTGACGTATACAATATTCATCCCTATATGATACAATAACTGATGTATCATCAGCGTAAAAAATGATTGAGCTATCACATATCTTCCCAATATCGTTGATATAAAGTATAAATGAGGTAGGTCCTAGGACCGAACCCTGAGAAACACCTACTTCAGAATAATCATTGAACGATGACATATGGTTACCATATGGTACACAATTGTTACGTTTACTCAAAAAACTTTTTATCCATTCATAAGTGACACCTCGGATACCGTATCGATAGAAGCTGTTCATGACGACTTCCGAGAAAAATTCTCCATTGAGTTACTTACCCGAAAACTTTCGTCAATAATAGTTGGTAGGTACTCGTCAACATTCACCAAATCTTGAGAGAACCTATTAAGAATATTACCGATGAAATGAGTATCATAAAATGCCATTGGAGCTCTGATAACCCTGTTTATCATTTTCTTGTGCAGATTTACAGACGAGCGTCTGCAGAAATTCAGAACAGCGAAACATTTCACTAACAGCAATGCATTCGATGACAGAAGCAGAACAGAATAAACCAAGAATGAATATTGTTCTTGTGACTCAGCTTCTTCATAGTATTTTTGCAGAGAATTTATTTTATCGGCTACTGTCCTGTTCGAAGAGTTAATTTGCAAACCAGCAATAGTTTCTCGTAAATCCAAAAAATATTGTCTTTTATCAATCCTGAAATAATATAAAAAGATACAGTAAAATAAAAATACCTCCCGAAGATTGTTTAAAGTGTAAGCATTACGTGACAAAATGGTTCCTTTCAATTTTTTTTCTTAATTCTATTTAGAATTATATTGAACAATGAATAATGAAATTTGGAACAATCATGAAATACAAATCAATTCAACGAACTAAGATTATAAAAAAAGGAAAGAAGAAAAAAAAATCACATCAAAGGTGCTGCTTCGTTCCCTCCTGTTCATAAAAGAGGACATATGCCTCATT
>WOGO01008359.1:0-10685 GCA_015342085.1 Leptinotarsa defecta
GCGGTAGCTGATTAACGGAAAAACAGATTTTAAACATATATATATATATACTATATATATATACTTGATACTTTCAGTTTCTGGTTACTCTGGCTCTGAAAATAATTTCAATAAACTGAATAGGGCTTTTCTCATTTGGCGATTTTGATTTTTAGAAAAAATAATTTTCACCAAATTCGTGAACCAAACTTGTGAACGATTTGTTCTAAGTGGCTGAAGTTGATACATGCCGGCATAAATTCTCTCAAACGTTTCTGAGTCTTCAGTGGCCCCACTTCTTCACAGAAGATTTCCTGCATATGCAGTTGGCAATAAAACTGAAAGAATCGACTTTCAATTTTTGGAACAGGCACACTTGCAGACCGGTTGCTCCTCGGTTACTAGTCGGTGCAAGGTTGTTAACTAATAACAGATCCAATTCGGGTGGGGTTTGATTTTATGCCCGATAAAATATTCTGGCATATGGGTCTTCTCAAGTACGTTGAAATAAATACATTTCAAGGAAAAAAATCCCTTCTGAAGAATAATCGAAAGAGTTATGGATTTTTCTTTGAAAATTATTTAATTCGGGGTGGGGATCTATTTTCTGCCCGACAAAATATTCTGCCATATGGGTCTTCTCAAGTACGCTGAAATGAATACAATTCAAGAAAAAAAATCGCTTCCAAAGAATAATCGAAAGAGTTATGGATTTTTCTTTGAAAATTATTCAATTCGGGGTGGGGGTTGATTTTCTGCCCGATAAATTAATTTGGCATTTGGGTCTTCTCAAGTACGCTGAAATGAATACATTTCAAGAAAAAAATCGCTTCCGAAGAATAATCGAAAGAGTTATGGATTTTTCTTCTAAAATTATTTAATTCGGGGTGGGGGTTGATTTTCTGCCCGACAAAATATTCTGGCATATGGGTCTTCTCAAGTACGCTAAAATCAATACATTCCCAGAAAAAATCCCAATCCAAACAATATTCGAAAGAGTTATGGATTTTTCTTTGAAACTTATTTAATTCAGGGTGTGGGTTGATTTTCTGTCCGACAAAATATTTTGGCATAAAGGTTTTATTCTGTGTGCTGAAATGAGTGCATTTCAAGAAAAAAATCTCCATCCACGAAATATTTGAATAAGTTATGGATTTGATGAATGATTGATTTTCTTCAAACTTATATGTATATATTCCAATAAATTCTAATGACTTGATATTTTCGACAATTTTTGATATGAAGAATTTATTGTTATACTTGTTTTTAATTGGATAAATTTCAGGTTGTTCAGTAAATTCATTGTTGGCCACGAATATGGTTCGTATTTTGGAGGCCGCTGATTATCGGATCTCCCGCTTCGAATCGACAAATCCATGGCTGGAACTCGTGGCTGCTTTCACACTGATTATAAAACTTTGTTGTATATAAACACTAGTTTCACCTCTCTGAAATTGTATGCGGTTTCAAAGTAATTGATCTCAGGATGATCGTATTCGTATTGACTGAATTTTCAAATATTCTATTCCAAATATCTCATGACCATTTTCATCATTCACCGAAAATTCAACTTTCTCCTGATTTAACCAAAATTTCACCTTTCACAAATATCGAATCGGTAATAAATATAATTGAATAATCACTTTTCTGTACTTATCTGTCAAGTGGACATTGAATATGTTCATTTGGTTAATTTATTGTCTTCGGCAGTTATCCCAAAATCACAAATATTAAGTTATTCAATTGCAGATTACATCAAATTGAAATAAAATAGAGTAGTGGGACCACTTCTACTGACTTGTCGAATCAGGAATTATTATTATAATTTAGTTTATGACACATTATCATATTGGGAATAGAAAGTGAGAGAAATCTAAGATTTTCTTAATGTCATAATGTACCTCTAAATGATCCAAGTTCAAAATTTTCAAATTCCCATTACTCTGATGATTCCATCAACAACTTAGACAACGATAGTAGAGAGAGCAACAAAATGCATTGACAATAATAACTGAGATAGTTAAAACTTCAAAGAATACTCTGAGAATTTAGTGCCGGAAATATCCGTACTTACTCAGTTCGTTAATAAAACAGATGGCAAGACATCAAACATGAGAACATCAAAAGAAATTTTGTTAGTAAATTCGTGTAATTTTAGTGTTACAAAAGTCTCATATAGAGCGTTTTCTGTAATAGTCTAAAATCCTAATAAGAAACGCCTAATAAGAAACGCAAAGGATGAAAATTCTGTTCAAAAATAAGTTGAATTTAAAATCTTCTCAAAAAATATGTATTATATTCTGTCCCCTTCAAATCATTCCCCGTCAGATATAATACCCTTGTGCCAGCGTTTTTTCCAATCCTCGTAGCAGTTCTTACATGCACTTCTTGGTATGTCCTCGAACTTTCTCAGCGATTCGGTTTTTATTTCCTCAGTCGTCGCGAAATGTTGTTCTTTCATGGTTTTCTTGAATCTTGGGAACAGGAAAAAGTCTCAGGGTGCCAAATCTGGTGAATATGGTGGTCGTTGTTGGCCAAAAAATTACGCAGAAGGAATGAGGTGAGTAGATGATATGCCTACATCCTCAGCAACTTCTCCAATAGTGATTCGACAATTTTCCATAACATTTTTCCCTTCACTTTCTCAACATTATCATCGGTTGTTGATGTTCTGGGTCGTTCAGGAGGAGCGCCGTCATTCACATCTTCTGGAGCTTCTGTAAATTCTTGTTAACATTTTTATGCCTCTGAGTACAATCACCGTATGTCACTGTCAACATTTCAGTGTTTTTGAACACCTAAATAATTCCATTTTTTACACAACATTTGATGCATATTCTTTTATCAATTTTTTTCGATGGCAGAAAATCGCCGAACAATTCTAACTTGTATGTTCTTCAGCAACAAACTAAACATACTAAACAGCAACTGTGAAAATATGTTTGAGATGAGTATACCCACAAAAAAAATAAAAAATCGCAAAATGTGAACAATCATCTTATATTTTGAACAGCCACTATTTTATAAAAATTTACTAAAGTATGTTAAAAAATAAATCGCGAATGGGTTACCTGTGTAGACTACAATAACTTGAAAATTCAAAAATGACGTTTTTGAACATTTGTGTTAGATATACAATGAACATATTTTGTACCAATCGAAAGTGTGGAACCAATAGAATATATCATGCAAACTTTGGGTTGACTATTTTTACTGGCGTAACTATTGGGTTGGCATGTGCAGCCAGGTAAGGCGATACTAGTAATTTACACCCATCTGTTTAATAAACAAATATCAAAATATTCGCCGTTTCATTGTGAACACGATGATTATAGGAATGGTTTTATGTGAGAACTTTGACCTGAGAGACCGTTGGCGAGCTTTAAAATGCAAAAATTTGATGCGAGTGGAGATGTACGCCAGAGATGTTCCAGTACCATGTCCCGTACGATAGAAAAAGACGCAACATTGCATAGTCAACTTTAAATGTTGTAAATAAAGTTGAGCTAACTGAAACTTCTCTCAATTTCAGTGGATATCATACTCCGTATTTATATGACGGAATTGGCCGATACTTGATAAAAATCCATAACTAGCGATTTCAAAAAAACACTTTATTGGGAGATTTTCACTAAACAGTTTTACAAAAACGTAAGATGTGTTTCGCCACGTGTTGCGTTTTTGTAAAACTGTTTAGTGAAAATTTCGTAATAGTTTTTTAATATGTTACTTCGTGTTTGATAAAAGGGTGACTGCTTTGAGAAATAAATACAATGAAGAATGTATTAATTTTGAAGTTTTAGCCCAGTTTTGACAGTATTTTTTCAAAATGGCTGGAAATTCATCTCAGATTTATTCACATCAAACATATTTCATAATGAGATCCGATTTACATACACTACACTAGGTAAGACAAAGTTATGTTAGTATCATCCAGGTTTAAGACACCCTATGCTGTGGATTTTCGATGATGCTCAAAATCATCCATTGAAATTTTTCTGTACACATGAATTAAAATGTATTTTGTATTGAATACATTACATGCATACTTCTTGGCGTATAAAAAATTATATATTTTTGGTCACCCTGTATGAATAATTATGTTGATGATTATATCATAGATTATAAAAATCGACGGTTGCAAGGTTGGTTCATTTTCTCTATTTTTTTTCATCTTCCCTTTTGATCCTACGATTCGTTTCAAATTAATTAATTATTGAATGAAGCATTGCGCTTTCTCTGCGTGCTCTTGATTCTTTACAATCATGGAAAACTTAACAACTAAACGATAACGAAAAAGAAAACAATAAACCACTTTTTTGATATCGGGTGTTGCTTCCTCGTTTGGGCAATAGATTTCGTGATCATGTCATTCCTCTCCTCTATGGGCGCAACAAGAGGTTTATTTTTGTACGTAGGTAGTCTTTCGCGGTCTCATACGCCTACCTAGATAGTCCCGGGCATGCTCAATAGGATTTGCATCCGGGGATCATGCGTGATCATTGCATATAGGTAATACGTGAAGAAGATGCAGTGCTTTATTCAATAACTCATAAATTAGAAGCGAATCAGGATATCAAAACGAATGAATAAAAAATGTATAGGAAGTGAACTGAATTCAAATACGGGATTTTTCAGTGTCATCCAAAATCTGTATTTCTCCATTATGTGTTTTTCGTGCACTTTCTTTTCCCTCGTATATTGTGTATAAATCGGGCCTTGTAAGGAAATCTGTTCAAGGTAAATTGATCTAGGATAAATTCACTTCCATTTATTGAAATAATTATGGGGCTAAAAATAAATGAGTTATTCAAGATCAAAATTTGTTAACATTACAAGGTGGCCGTTTTTTATAGGTATATAATATTAAAAATATGTTCAATATTTCAGTTGCAAGTGACAGTCCATAGTTTTCTTGAATTTGTTTCAAATCAAAGAGTTATAGATAATTTTAAAAAACACATGATAATAAATGTTTTTAATGTTCAATTAGTCATATTCATCGATTAAACAGAGGGTCGAATGTCGCATCTGATTTAGATCTTCTACTTTCAAAGAATATATCAGTGTGATAATAGATTTCAAAAATGAATTATATATGGTTCAATTCATCTTGTCTGCTGGATCTTATCATTTGAATTGAAAATGTTGCAAATATTCGGTTCGACATAATGTTTCAATAATTTGGTAATGGTAGTTTCGTTGTTTCGATTCAACTTTTTACTGTAATTTAGGAAAGTGTCGCTGCAATAGATGTACATGTTCCATTAGAACAGACTTGTTATAATCACGTTTTCATATTTAATAATATCAGAAAAAACTGTTACACTAATAAGTATATTTTATCAGCTCTATAAAAATATTAGTCAGTTTTCAATAAAGTATATGTTGTATAAATTTTTCAGAAATATATTTCCATTCTAAACTAAACAAACTTCGATCTTTGAACGTCTGTGTAAATAATATACGTTTGATATTAATTACTCATATCTTAAAACTCATAATCGTTGATATGTGTTCGCTTTCCTGTATTATTCCTAAGAGTATGTATACTACTACTTTATGTCGGTAAAACTTATTAATTATCGAAAGGATATTGGATCAAAGAGGCCTGGTTCGAAAAAAGATTTTTATATATTATATACTAACAGCTAGTAATAATAACGCCGAGGAATTATAGGAATCGTATTGTGGATAATTACCATCATATTGTATTTTATTAGTGTTTGAAATGTAGTCTTTGTTTACGCTCTGCATGTTTTGTTTATACATCGGGCCGCCGCTCTTACATGACAAATTATTATCAAGTCAGTGGTTTCACAATCGCCTGTTTCCTATAATATGAATGGTTTTTTATTTTAGAGTGAGTCACATACATTCTACAGGGTGCTTACTAAACGTGCGGCAAAAAATTAAGGGACTATTCCTTGGACTATTCTAAGGATATTTTGTCTTTTGATGATTTTTGATAAAGCGCTTTGTTACGAAGATACAGGGCGACAAAGAATGTCGACCATAACAATTTTGGTAATTTCAAAATTATTAACGTAGCCGAAATAAAAGTATAGCTCACTACACTGGACCCACCAAGTAAGTAATAAAAAAATCTAACATTTCCATTGGTACCTATCAACAACATTTCGATTACAGTGGAAGATTCGAGAAATCGGATAATTTCTGGGTGTAACGCAATCAGAAACGATCCTGGTGTTTTTGAAAGTGTTCAGGAGTTGATGAGGATAAGATTGGATTCTTGCATCTGAGCGGGGGGTAGGTAGTCATTTTCAACAGTTCTTGTAGATTAAAAAACATTACATGTAATTTTTGGTAATCCATTGTTATTATCGAAATTTTTTTTCGCTCCGTATCTTCAAAACAAAGCGCCCTATCGAAAAACATCAAAGGACAAAATATCCTTAGAATATTCAAAGGAATAGTCCCTCAAATTTTTGTCGCGTGTTCAATAAACACCCTGTATAATCGGACGCTAATAGTTTAGTTTTGTGAAGACCAAACGAGTAGCAAACGCGAATACACCTAGACATGAGAGTGAAAATACACAAAAATAAATGCATAGTTTTGGTATATAATAAAAACTGAAATTTTTCTCGATAAATTCTCTGAAAATTCATATTTTCAATAATTTCAAATGTTGTGTGAAAGATTTCACGAATGTTCAGAATAGAAAGTAAATGAAATTTCAAAAATTTATGATTTAATAAATTCTATTGAGTGACAGAAAAAATAGATGACCAACTAACACAAAAGATATAAGAAATATTTGCGTTTGACACTTCAAGATGTTTATGTCCTAGAAATAACTTCAGACAATCGGTTCCTGAAAACGGAATTGAAAATTATTGAATAACTTATTCAGGAAATGTCCTGAAAAAAACATATTTTATGTCTATGCTCTCGAAGTAAAATGTATTTATTGAAAATACTTTTGGAGAGTTTCACAAAAATGAACATGTGTAACAGGAAAAAAAATGCTACTAGTCGAGGAAATATCTTTCAAAATTCAATTGTATATCTAAATCTTTTTTATACTTTATATTTACAGAAGAACTGATTCTCAACGGATCATTGGGTTGACGCTTAAAAAATTACGTTTAAGAAATGAATGAATCAGATCTAGATAAATTTGCAGTATTTTGTATTGTGAACTGGAATGATTTATTCGAGCTAAAACTAATTGATACAGCTTCCTCAAGCGTAAACTAACTTAGTTTACGCTTGAGGAAGCTACTGTATAGCGAAACGCATGTCGCGGTTTGTGTAAAACCCTTTATAATGAAAATCATACAATAAACTGTATTGATGAGTTTTGATAGGGATTTTCATCAAGTATCGGCCAGTTCTATTCAATTAAAATATGATTAAAATTAGAATTATTTAAATGTAGACCGCATAGTAGTAGGTTTAACCTTTGAAAGGAAACTAGTTTGGTAAATTGAACAATTTTGTTCGTTGAATAATTTATAGTTCATTTATAATTCATAGTGAACATTCAGTTTCAATAACCCTGTATATTCCTCGTATAATATCGAATATTCTGACCATTTTCCAATTATGTTCGTGGTTAATTTATGATATTTTACGATATCGTTATACTTTTCCAAGATATTCAACCCTAATCCATTGAAGAAATATACTGAAAATGAAAATATCGCTTGTTTCTCAATGATCATTGTACACAAAATTTTGAGTTGACCGATTTTGAATATGTACGTTTATGCATGTATGTTGTAAATGATAGGTATGAATTAACGACAACGCCAAGAAATTTAGACGGCTGTATAATGTTTTCAAATTAGAAATGCTCTGCATGCTTAATATTTTAATCTGATGAATTGCTTTGAATTGCTGTATTTTTGTTTGATATTATTTTAGAATTATTTGTATACTAAGTGTGATGCATGAATGGAAAAAAGTTACAAAAAACTTCAAAATCACAAAAAATATTGATTAAAATTGTAAACAGTATTTGGGAAAACTTTCGTTCTGAAATTATAATTTTGTCGTGAACCTAATTGATTTGGTACTAGCATTTGCATTCAATTTTTAATTTCACAATATTTTCACAATAAACGTTTATTAAAAAAAACAAGTTTAATCGTATATAAAGTAGGTTTCTCATTATGATATTGAATAGAAGTGAGTTTAATTCGAAGCAGTTGAAAAAGTTTACCATACAAATGGTTTCAGAGCTTCTCTTACTTTTTCTTAAGTAATTTTCTAAAAATAATTATGTTAATGCGACCATCACAAGAATCAAAATGTTAAGCTGTACGAAACAGTGATTCAATAAAGTCCAATCTGTTAAAAAATGGTTGGATGAAGCAATTGTAAACCGCCGCCACCAATCGATTAAGCTTTGTCTTCATCCTTTAAAAGTTCTTGCAATACATTCATTAAAAATAAAGCCAATTCAGTTGATTATTCTAAACTACTAAATCTTTCTCAACCGTTTGAATGTTTTCAAATTGCTGGAATTATTGTTAATACTCTTATGTCAGAACATTTTTCAAAAGTTTTTTATCCTATCATACCAGATATGAAATTCTCATCAGGCAACTATATAGATCAACCAGATCCCAAAACCAGATGTTTCCATCGACAATAGATATCATCAGTGGTACTAGACCGGGTCAAGGGTAGGAGTGCAATGTTTAAACTGATCAGCACTTGTGAATACTTTTGAGCATGCCGATTTCCTTCACGAAAACTCCATCCACTGGGACGGACAAAAATCAAAGATAAACGAGGGGCTCACCGGTAATCTGTTGCAACATCAGGATTTGGTACCGTCTACCAAACAGGAAATCGATTTCAGTCTCTCTCTGAGCTCAGTATTTTCCAGTTACCTGTTGGCATTGAAAGCTACAGAGAGAGAAAAAATGATTTCTGTTTTGGCGGTCGTGGATGAGCAGAGTTCAGTTTTTTTGGCAGTTGGCGATGGCGTCTTCGTACGGGAGGCGTCATTCCCATCTCTTATTTTCAAAGGAATAAAATATTGAATATTTTTTTTACAGAAATACTACTTAAGCTTCTTGACTGTAACTTAATGCTGGACACTCAGTAGGACCTATATCAAATATTTGTAAATAAAATATTAATATCTAGTAAATTATAGTGTGGTCGATAATTGCTTCAATAATGCAAATATTTATTTGCCTATCTTGTAGTTACTTTTGATTTATTTATACTACTTGTTAGAACTTTTGCATTACCGTTATTATGTGAATCATAGAGACCTACTTTGTAAAAAGTATGTATTAATTATAGATAAGAATTTTTCATTATAGAATAATTATTTGATTCGTGGGATTCGTTTTCGTTGAAATAGAAAATATTTCAGTAATAATATTGTATATTTTGATTTTTATTCCTTAGTCAAACGTCTCAACAGCATAGGTTCTACCATGATTGAAACAAAAAAACTATTTTCTGAAATTATACAAATGAATAATGTTGTTTTTCATTAAATTTTTTTTTTCATTTCTAGGATACGATATGTCTCCCTTCATAAGACGATATGCTAGGTATTTGAATGAAAAAGCCCTATCATACAGGACAGTTGCGTTGGATTTCTGTAAGGTTAAAAGGGGGTAAGTTTCCTTCAGTCTGTTTTAATAATTTGTTTTACTTGAATATCAGATTTTCTTCTCTGTAATAAATATATTTAAATATTCGTGTAAATCATTAACTTCATTTATTATTTTGACATTCTCAAACTATCAACAATTAATTTGACAAGAAGTACGGCATGTTTTTTGGATTCAAACTTGCATGACTTATTTTTTCATCGAGAAATTTTCTCACAACTGTAATAATTTTGAATTATTATAATTGAATACCCAAAAAAAATGTTGACCAAAAAAGCTCACATCAGTCATAAGATGATATTCCTAAAGTCAAGTTGAAAACCCACCAAACGAATATTGTTCTATCTTATGATTCTACCATAATCATTGATTTTTTTTCCTGAAGGGTAGGAATGCCTTATTGAACAATTGTCGAAGGTTTGTAATAAGTAATTTCTTCATTGCTTTAATTGAAGAAATAGTGAAAGTTAAATTATTCTGTTGAAGCCTCTTTGTTCTTTATGAATAAATGGCATGTTTCATTATTAAATAAGTTTTGAACATTAATTCATTATTATTTTCTCAATCTCAGAAACTGAATTTATGAGAATCGTTAATTTTATGATGGCCAGATCGTCTTTGTAAATTTCCATTGGCCTGCTGAGTGTTGAAAAATGATGAAACAGTAGAGCACATACTTTGTGCCTGCCCAGCTGGGGACCGAAACAGGAGATTAGAGTTCGGCAGCGCCGTACTCTTACCATCTGACCTGAAAGACCACACTCACCATCAGCTTCGTTAAAAGCTGGGTTTAATTGGTCGAGTATTAATAGATATGAGCCACAATAAACCCTTTCGGATTGCGGTCACTTTGGACCGAACCTAACCTAGTATAATTAACTGATCAATGATCAGAATCTTCAATTTTCTCATTTCTTCTTGCAGCGTCTCCTCTTGTCAGAGGTATCATTTTGTTGACTGTATTAGTCATATCAGAATCCTTTCAATTTAATCAATGTCAACTAAATACCATTCATATAACGATGAGATTGGAACCTTTGGTGTGAAAGTTGAATAACTTTTTTCGAGATCAATTGCCCTAACACCAAACTGATATTT
>WOGO01008360.1:0-10685 GCA_015342085.1 Leptinotarsa defecta
AAACCACAAATGTGCGGTTAGCTCCTGTTGGTGACACCGTGCATATGTGAAGTTTTTCATTTTTGGTAACCAGTTGTTGTCCATCTTTGCAATTGGCGCGCTGATAAGGCCAATAGCCGGAAAAGGATTCGTGGTTGATGATCTTAGACGAGATTAATTTCAAGATCTGTACTAAACGAGTATCGACAGATATGGTCAGTAATATTACATATGACCATACTGATTTTCGTTTCCATTACTCGTTCAAGTTAGATAATGAATTCGATAAAAACATACTCTAATTACACTACTTGTTTCTAGTTATTCTTCATCCTGAAAAAAATGCACGACAAAGACCTTGATGAAGAAACAATAATGTGTTTCGGAAACCTAGCCGCATATGGAGCAAAAAAATTCAAGCTCAAATCTCCAAAAAGTTCAATCTTGGATGGACCGTTGCCATACATTCTCAGACTATTTCAGATAAATAATACAATTCTAATATTGTATTCTATGAGGATATGGCAGAGTCTCATAGACAGAAATAATAATGCTCTTAATTTTCTCTCGCCAAGGTAAGTACACGGCTTTATCAAGTAGGAAATGAGAAATTTCCCGTTAGCAGTCAAAAGTTGTCCCATTTGATATATGATATAAGAAGGCGGATTTTCACTTTCATTTGTAATCTTTGTAATTATTGCTTTCCTCATATTATTTGTTTTGCTTTCTCCCAATAAAACTATTATTCATTTATCATTTAATCTTGATAATATGTTGAAAAACTTTGAAATCCTTTTGAAATTCTTAAAATACCTTCCCTTCTAGTATAATTCAGAAATATTCAAATATAATTGTTTTTCTCAGCTATTCATTTTTATTTTTCTTCTTTAATTTTTATTTCTTCATTTTTAGATATTTCAGGGATTTCAAATCATTTTATATAATATCAGACAATGGAAGTCCGAACTGATGAAATTCATCATGAAACATTGATAATCACCTTCAAACAAACGTTATCTTTATTAGTTTATCTAGTATACCATCATCAAGAGAGGATAATTTATTGAAGTTTCATTAATTTAATTTTTAAAAATATACAGTTTTAAATGCTCTATCTCTATAAATATAAAATGAATTTACGTAAATTTTTACACTTTCTTCAAACAATTTTGTTTATTTCTAATTTTCATCATTTATTATTTTCAAAAATATTCGTAAACTTTCAAATGTTCCTTTTTAACATCGTAACAAAATTTGATTTTTGAAAGAAGAGTTCTTATTTTTTCACAATATATATTTCTTTTGATGGTCCCCTTTTAGATGTCTATCAATCATTATTTCGAAATATTTGACAGTCGCTTCCAGTAATCTGTGAATTAATAGTAACTTTGAGAGGCTAAATTATGCCATCTCATGAAGATGATACTTGGTGATTGAAACACGTGTCGCGGAGTTGAAAATAACGGTTTGATGTTAGGATAAAACTCCTGTAATATTCACTGTACTACACCAAAGTTTCCAAACAACTGTAACAAAAGCATTCTCCTTTCTTTCACGTCGTTCGTATTTACAGGAATTATTTGTTGTGGTATAAGTGTTCTTTTTTTTCGGTTGGAACGCCGCCGTTGTTCAGCAACCAATATTTTATTTTGTGCTATATTGCATTCAATATTGTTGGCTGCATACCCAAAAGGCCAGTATAGGCAAAGAAACTACGTTTCACGTGGATCCGGAGCATTCCAGTGGCAGGACTAAAAACACTATCTACCCTTTTTTGTAATATCGTTTATTTTATACGAAATGAAACTCAGGTTTGCAGTGTGAAACAAGTCGTTGCCATTGACACGTTTCCAATTATTAGATTTCGTAACAGCTAAAGTTATTTTGAGTAATCCAGAAATATAATACAAACTTATATTTCCTAAGGGTATCTGGTGCATTTATGTAGGTAGGTTTGAATTAGTTGGTACAGGGGAATGTAACTTATTTTCCAAAATGTATTTCTGGACATAACCAATTTATATAGTTTTACTTCTGTCATACTCTAGTACTCCCGTTGGTATCATATCTGATGAACACCTTTGACCACTCAAATAAATTGGCCAAGTCGACCGGATCCACAGTTGTTTCATTTGCTCCTACAACCCCGAGATAACGAGATCCATTGCATAGTGCATCGCAAGTACCAATATTACTGACAGTAAATACACCTCCAGTTATGATTTTCGCTCAGCTATCCATATGAAGATTGTTCATGAGTATTTGCCCGTTTTCGATTCGCCTTTTGGGTATGAGCATTTTAGTTTTCGAAAGCCGGTATTTTTATCATCCTATTCGAATTTGACTGAAAGGGTCAACATTTAGAATTGAATTAGGAATGCTTTGATGCAATACCTTCATTCCAGAATTGATGTTATCAGAAAGTGAGTTATCAGTAACATTTTGAATAACAGTGTTATTGACACCAATATTATTGACAGTAAACTCACCTCCAATTATAGGTTCCATTGATAGTTCTTGTCTAGTAATCTTCATATCCATTGTTAACCATTTTTCATTCAATTATTACAAGCGTGATATCGCAGACTCATCGAAGATATTGTGGGTCTCTCATCGGTTCGTTAAGAAACTCTGCGAATATCGCTACAGCAAATAAAATTCATCAATAGGGAACATGCATAAAAATTTAGTCACGAAAATAACATTAAGAATCAGAAGATATCATTGTAATAAAGCCTTTATTACAAAAAAAAAATTAATGCTATTCATTCTAGGGAAACAATTGAAGTTTACTAAAAATTTAAATTTCGTCACGTGAGTAAAAATGCCCAGACATTGGATGTGACGTCATACTGTATTTCGCCAGTCGCCATTCCACTTATGTTGAACTTTTTGCGTTTGCTGGTTCGGAGTTTCTGTTCTTTATTGTGTATTTAGTTAATTTTACACAGTATTATTTACTATTTAGTGTGTAAATTCAAAGAAACATGCTCGACGACAGATTAACAAAAGATCAAATCTGCCAGTTGTTGATAAGTTTATGGTAGCGAAATTCATTAAAGGAGCTGAACATTTTTCTCTTGGTGAAGTACGCATGCTTTTAATCATTTTATTCGACGATTATGATCATCTTCAGGTACTCTCATAACTATATTATTGTTAATCTATCAAAAAACAGTACCTCATCACATTTTACACACTGCAGCTGCTTAAATAAGTACATTTAAACGTCAGTCACAGCCTGTACCATACGTGTGCACCTGGAATGATACAGTATGACGTCATGCTAGTTCGCGCCTTTAAATGCTTGTTTAAATTGGGTTTTCAACGCAAGAACCTTTTCATATGTTTCATAAACTGACTATTGATATTTCATTGATCACATTTTGCAGTAGGTACCTAGTTGATAGTTATCATACCAGAACACATTAACGATGTTAAAAAAAAATCTGCAAGTTTCCTATTCCTGCACCGACTCTCGTGCTCCGCTTTAGTTTATAATAATAATTTACTATATCACTGACGCTTCACTATTTTTCATTCAAATATTGTCTTCAAGATGTGAAAAAGCAGAAAAACAATTTCACATGTTTTTTAGCCCATTCATTTCGTGGTTCATATTCATTTCTACCAAAGAAACTACGGTGTCAGCAAAATGCGTCTACAATTAAAAATGTTCGTAAAAATTGTGGAAGTATGATCAAAGATAGTCATATACACGCTCAAAGGACCGAATTGCTATACTTTTTATCAATAAAACTATACTTTTGATTTAAATGTTTGACACATCTTCATACCAATAACAACTTTTTCTTCGTAACTTATACAGTATAAATATATAAAGCTTTTCAGCGGTTATACCTTGCCTAACTAGATATTTCATTCTATTGAAATGTTTTCAATTAAATTTTGTTCGCAGGATATTTCTCCGGGACTGCAACTACGGTTTGACAATAACGCATTGTCGGGAAGGGGATAAAGCTTTTTTCAAATCAATGCGTCATCTCGTTTATGAAATAACATTGAATACATTCATCAGAGCCACCTCTCGGTAAGTACAAGTGAAAAAATGTTTTCTATGAAACAAAAATTGTATATTGAGTAATTAGTATTTTGCTTCGCCAATAATTTGAAATAAGATATGAGAGGTTATTTAAAACCTGTTTTGGAATGATGACGAGAACATTTTGAAAAGATACCTCGAGTTGTGTCCAACAATTATAAATTTTCATTTCCATGAAATTAGGAAAACCATCTTGCCAGAATATTCGCGTTCTAACAAAATCAATTCGAAAAGAAATGTCGCTAACATTTTCCATATAAATTTACGAATTGAATATAAGTACTCCCTTCTCATATCCCTGAAAACTTTGCAGATTGCACTTTGAAATTGTACAATTTTGTAATTTGTTGTAAATCATTGTTTAAATTCTAATTTCTTGAAGGGAATGAAAACTCATAAAAGTCTGGTACAACTTAAACACCTCTCTTAACGCTCCTTATATTCGTCAACTTTCCCATCATATCAATAATTTTTCGAGGATTGAGAATGATCATAATTCCATGAAAAGGGGAGACACCGTTATTCAAAAAAAAAATATGAAGAATCTCAATACTTTTGACCTTTCATCTATTTTTGTCATCGATCCACACATCTATATAATGGAATTGGCCAATACTTGATGAAAATCCATATCGTAAAGTAACAATTTATTGTGAGATTTTCACTGAACAGTTCACAATACCGCAACAGGTATTTCGCTATACGGTAGCTTTACCAAGCATTTTCATGCGCTTGATAAAGATGAATATAGCAGAACACGTGCTCTAGTTTTGTAAATTATCTAGTGGCAATCTCACAATGACGTGTTACTTAAATATTCAATGTATGTCAGAAACGGACATGTAATCGAAAATTTCAAAGAGCACGTCAATTTTTATTTCTAGGGGTACTAATTCTGATATGAAAATCGTAGGTACCCGAAACTTCAACCCTCTGCGGTCAACAACCCCCTGAAAGGTGTTTTGTCCCTCTATCACCTCTGTAATTTTTTTCGATTCATTCGTTATTGAGAAATTGAATGTTCAACGTTCCATTTAAGAAAAAATTGAAAATTCGCTGTCGTTCATTTTAATGACAAAATCAACAACAAATAACATCAGTGGAAACAAAATCAACGGATGAATTGTTCAAAATGACATTCACCTAGTTCCATACAATAATACAGTCTATTCTCGAAACCGTTCCGTACATTATTCAAGATATCCGAAGTCAGCAATCGGCATTTTCGAACAATTCTCTGTCGCAGGTCTTTTAGATTTGTAGGCTTAGTAGAGTACACTTACGACTCCAGGTGTCCCCACAGAAAAAAGGCCATCGGTGTGAGAACAGGTGATTTAGCTGGCCACTACACTGGACCCCTTCTGCCGATCCAACGCATTGGAAAACGTTCGTCCAAAACTGTCTCACCCGAACATAAAAATGTGGAGGTGCACCATCCTGCTGAAATGTTATTTCATTTTCTACAAAATTATCATCATTTTTCAAAATTTGTTTAATCATAGGATCTACACAGTCTTGTAATAGATTCAAGTATGTGTCTCCATTGAGACACATACTTTAACGAAGAATGGTCCAACAATATGATTACCAAGAATGCCGGCCCAGACATTAAATTTTTGTGGAGTTTGTGAATGTGTTTCCATCACCAAATGAGAATTCACATCGCTCCAGTAACTACAATTATGTCTATTTACCTCAACATTCAACATGAAAGAACTTTCGTCTTGAAAAAATGTATTGTATAATAGATTTGGGTTATTGGTCAATTTCTCGCTGAACACCTCACAAATCTGAAAGTGACGACCAGGATCATCTTCGTTTAATTCCTGAACTAGCCTCATTTTGAAAGGATGGAATTTGTTGACTTTAAAAATCCAAAAAACACTAGTAGTTGATACACCAGACGCTCTAGTTACTTGTCTGATAGATTGTCGATTATTCATTTGTACATGTCCCAAAACTGCAACTTCAACTCCGTCATTTCTGATAGAACGGGATACTTCATGTTTTCCGTTGTAAACAAACATATCTATTAACTTTTCAACGTTATGGTCTGGATGATTCGTTCTATAAATTCTTGCAGACTTAGCACATTCATCATTTCGATGAATGCAATAATTTCTATTCTTTTTTCAGTAGAATAAACCATGCTGGAACACAGTTAACAAGGATGACTGAATAATAATTCGTGAAGAAGTGACAGTGGCCAACTATCTACTTTGTGTTCTGCGACAACTAGATTCAACAAAAACTACCAGTCCACAAAAAACTAACAATGTCGTTCATTTCATAAAGTTTACTACTGATTAAATAAATTCTACAAATCTAGAAGACCTGGGATAGAGAATTCTGGAGTTCGGGAATGCCGATTTCTGACTCTGGACATTTTCAATAATATAAGGAACGTTTTCGAAAGTAGACTGTATTAGATGGAGGTCATTTTGAACACATTACCTGTTGATTATGTTGCCATTGATATTACTTTCGTTGATTTCCTCAATAAAATAAGCGACAGCGAATTTTCTGTTTATTTCTTAAATAAAATGTTCAACATTTAATTTCACACTAACAAATGAACCAATTTCGAAAAAAAATATAGAGTTAACAGAGAAACAAAAGACATTTAGAATGATGTTTCACTCGATCCTCATACCGTTGAAAAAAATAGGAGGGGGTGTTGATGACCGCAGGGGGTGAAGTTTCGGGTATGATTTTTATATCAGAATTAGTCCCCCTAGAAATGAAAATTGACGTGCTCTTTCAAATTTTCGATTACACGTCCTTTTCTGACTTACGGGGGGGCTAACTTTTCGTTGGAACGCCCTGTATAGTTAATATTGTTTTTATGGAATATCCAGCACCGCAAGGTATTCTTCTGGCAAAATTAATCAGTTGAAAGATCTTATATTATACCTAGGGCAAATGACAGTAGACCTAATCTAAATGTCATCAAAGTTACCCTAAGACAAAAAAAGTTCAACTTCATTTACGTTTTATAAGCATTTTTCAGCTTCTTCATGATGGCCCAATTGAAATCAATTTGCCGGATTACTGGATACGGCAGTCAGGTTTCAGTGCAAAATGTGGCGTATTCTAATAATCAAATAGACATTTTCTTGATTCAAATTTCAAAATATTTGGCTCATCCGTTACTGAAAGGATGTTTTTTTTTTGTTTTCCATATAATTCTGAAGATTTTTTGAAATGCAATTTTGAAACATTAATTTTTTCCCAGCATATCTACACGATCCGTTTTGGTAAATTCCTGCCGGAAAACAACTACTTTACTGGCATTGCACTAAGCTGGTTACATCCGCTTTCTTTCTAACGATTTCACTATAAATGCCCTACATATATTTCAGTATTCAAGTAACCCTTCATTGTGATATTTCCACTGGACTGTTCGATAAAAAAGAGAGAAACGCTTGAGGAAGTTATTGTATAGCGGAACACGTGTTGTGATTTTATTGATTGTCCAGTGAAAATCTGTCAATGGTCAAGTGCTTCTTGAATACGTTATGGATTCGCATCAAGTATTAGTTGATGCCATCACATACAATTACACATTGTCGGTTTTCACGCCTTGCGTCAATGTTCTGGTTGGTTTCGGGATTTTGACGTGGTCTTCTTTGGTTATAATCTCCAAACGTGTCAACTGTAACTGCAGCAGTCATCTTCAGTGGCGTGGTCCCTCCCATGCCCCCTCCCGGGTTGAGTGCCCTAGATATAAAAACTTCGCCCCACAAAATAAATTTTGTGAGGAAAACTTAATACACCACTCCATCCACCCTCGGTCTCCGAGCGGTCCTCAATCCTACTGATGAGCACTTCAGCAAGATTGACATCGGACCGTCTTTGGTCGAAAGTCAACCTTTAGGTGCTATTACTTTCCGATCTGTTGAATTATTTCATCTCAACTTTCTTAACTGAATTTTAGCATGGGGTTCCCCAAAAACTAACCAGAGACAAGTGTCTTTTTAATCGCTAACGAGTGTTGGTTCTCAGTGAGTCTGAAAGAGAGTTTAATTTGAATTGGTTGATGAATTTTTATACTTACCGGAGCCGCCTGACAGCGACTCTCAGAGGTGGTCTATGGTTCTGTTTCGTTGGCCTCCTGTGTTTGTCCCTCTCTCGAAATCTGGGGTCATCCCTGTTCAATGCGTTGTGTAAGTCGCTTAGCGCTGATTTGTCGTGCGCTCGGATTCTGTCGAACGTATCCTCTGCGTGTTTCTTCATGTATGCGTCCACGTAGTGTATGTTCAGGTCTAGATCTCTAAATATGTACGTATTCGGTACATATCTTGGAGCGTTTACGCACGAATTCATAAACGACTGGATCTGTCTTCTGAAAGTCGTAGCGCACTGGCCCCAGGCAGTGCAGGCATACAAGATTATCGGCAGTATTACGGTCTTCATCATTAGCAGCAATCGGGCAGATCTCGCCATTCCTATTCTCTGCCGTACGTGAGACCTGAACGTTAATCTTCTGTCTAGATTGACCCCCAAGTATCTAGTTTCATTTGTCCACGGAATCTCTTGTCCGTTAAAGATGGTGTTTCCTTCCGGGTGTACCATCCTCCTGGTGAACAGTATCGCCTGACTCTTGTCAGGGTTTATACAGATCTTCAACAGGTTGGCCCATTCTTCTAATATATCTATCTGTTGCTGCAAGTATCTCGTGACTTGCGGTTGGCTTGTTGATATCGCCAGCAAAGCTGTGTCGTCCGCATAGAGCGCCAAGTTGTTCTCCGGCTTGGGCACGTCTGCTGTGTATACCGAGAAGAGAAGTGGCGAAAGGACTGCACCTTCTGGGACCCCTGATTCCAATAATTGCATCATTGAATCAAGAGTTCTTGTCCTACTCTGCAGCAGCATCGCCTGTCAGCTAGAAAAGACTCGGTTAATCTTACCATTGGTTTCGTGTAGCCAAAGTTGGTCATTCTGGCCAAAAGTCTATCCTGCCAGACTCTGTCAAACGCTTTGGAGACGTCTGAGAAAATCGCTCCGGTGTTGTATCCTTTGCCGAGGTTGAAGCCTTCCGTGGCGAAGTCTACTACCCTCAGGACTTGCAACTCCGTCGAGTGCTCTGATCTGAAACCGAACTGTTCGTGTGGTAGAATTCCTAGTTCGTTGATTTGATCCTCTAATCTTTTCAGGATGACACGTTCTGCCAATTTGCTTAAGGAAGGGATTACAGTGACGTGGTCGAATCACTCTTCTTGACGTGTCAACAGAAACTTTCTTTCGAAACTGAAAAACTGAAACTTTCAGTTGACACGTCACGCCACTGAAGATGATTGCCGCAGTTGCAGTTGAAACGTTTGGAGATTATAACTGAGGAAAACCACTGCAAAACCTGGAAACCAACTAAAACAATTACACATTGTTTGATAATTTCATGTTAGCAGTGGTATAAAATGGCTAAAACGGTCAAAACACTATCTTGATCCAATAGTTTCCGGTTGAAATTCGGTCATTTCAACAGAGTGTAGAAGGATTCAATTAGTTCAAAAGTGATATTTTATATTATCAGGTATACGAAATGCTGTCGACATTTGCATCTTCATACTTTCTAAATCTCCATTTCAAAAAGTCTGTAAATTCACCATTGTTTCTGTGGAGGTGCCATTATATAGGTTATAATAATAATAATGATAATAATAATAATAATAATAATAATAATAATAATACGTCTTTATTATTTTCCACATACAGTACATCTATATTAAACAAATATTTATAAAAAAAAAATGGAAAATAAAGAGTGAAGTTCATTTTTTCCAATGAAGCAATCACTTACTTATTCAGGGATATTTTCTTCCACTTTATATAGCATACTTTTCCTCAATAATAATAATAGGGTACTGAGTATAGACAATATATATAGAATACATAAATTACATTAATAAATAGCTATAGTAAGGTCACAAGCGAACAAGCAAGATATGGCATAACTAACTTTTATTTTTTAACTAGGAAATTTTTATAGTTTGATTTAAAACTTGTAATACTGAGATTATGCAAGGATTTAGGAACGGAGTTGATATGTAAAGGAACGTCTGAATGTTTCCGTTTTAAATGCCGGTGGAGATAACAAACCTCCGAATCTCAAATTCAAGTTGTGCACATCCCTTCTAAATGTTATTTTTCTATAGAGATATATAGGAATTTTTGTAAGGATAATTTGATGATATAATGAATTTGCATGGATAATTCTTCTGAATTCAATATCCAACCATCCGATGTCAAGCAACTTGTGTGATATTCTTTGAGACTTTTTTATGCCATATATCAATCTAAAACAAGAGTTTTGTACTTTCTGGATTTTTTTACTATAAACAGTAGTCAGATTTGGACCATATAAAGAATATAATTAAAGTTTGATAAAACTAATGTTTCACATAATTTTATTTTAACACTTCTTGGAAAAAATTGCCCGTTCCCATAAATCAATTTTGATGAGCTATATGCACGTTGAATTAACTTATTGATATGTTTTTCGCATCTTAGGTCTGAGTCTAATATGATTCCTAAATTTTTGGCTTCATTTACTACAGTCAACAAATTATCTTTGATTTTAACGTTTATTTGCTGCGTTTTAGCACGATTATATGCAGAACCAAACAACAATAATTTTGATTTA
>WOGO01008362.1:0-10346 GCA_015342085.1 Leptinotarsa defecta
AAGCTCTATGAGCTTCCGTGGCTTGTCATGTTTTGTTCTACATTTCTTCTTGTTTATATGTATATGTATTCAATCTTATGAAATAAACATTATTATTATTATTAAATTTTATATACATATATCACATTTTTAGGTGACAGATTTGTCTGAAAAACCTGGTGCCTTACTTATTGAATGGAGAAATGTTGAAATTGAAGAAAGAATGACAGATATTCAGGAGTTCAGATTGCAGAGAGCTTTTGGTGATGTTGTTAAAGATGAGCATCTGGTGGCTAATTTTAAAGATTGCTATAGAGGTTGGTATATTGCTTAATTCTTAAGTTTAAAAAAAATTATGTTACTGTTAAATTTTCCAAACTGTTTTTAATTGTGTCATCTAGGTTTAGATACTCAGTTTCTGGTGAAAGATCTCCTAGCCAGACAACCATATTCATTCAGAGTGTGCTGTAAATTTGAAGGAACATCAGAGTGGTCACCTTGGTCTTTGCCTCAAGTGTCTTCCACATCTCTCAAACACTTTTCATGGAAATCAAACGAGGATTATATTATTTCTAATGAGAACAGAATTGCAGCTCCTAAGAAAAGTGTCTCCAAGATATTAATTTCAGATGGGGCGCAGTTCTCTGTAGGACATTCTGTAGAGTTCACGGTAAATGTTCCTTTTAAGTTTCACTCATTGTACAATATACTGTATTTCTAGTTAAAATTCCATAAACGAACATAATTTATCAATGAACTGTCAGCAACATTTTAACAACAAATGGTGCGGAACACTCATACCATGTGGCATATGAATTTATTGTACAAGGTGCTTTTCAGTTGTTGGAACCATTTCCGGTTAATCCGGAAGAGATATTTTTTCAGTTCGGACTTCCATTGTCTAATATAATATAAATTGATTTGAAATCCCTGAAAAAAATAAAAAAGTTTAAACGAAAATAACAATTTTATTGAACAAAAATCTGAAACTACAAAGAAATAACTTACAAGCAACAACCAAAATAATAAAAAATTCAAATAATAATATAAGCTGAAAATTAAAAAATATTAACAAAAAATGAAAAATAAAAATTAAAAGATTCCAAACCAAGTTATGTCACGACGTTTCGATTGTTAGTATCCACAATCGTCTTCGGGTGATTACTGAACTTATTCCTCCGAGATCTGACTATTTATTGGTCATTTGAGTGCTTTCACCTATCCCCTCTTCCTTCTTTCTGCTTCATTGGTTTTAGCTGGAGATGATCGTTTGGCGGGAGTTGGTCGTTTTTCGCTTGATTAGAGGTTTCCATATGTTACGTACCTCTAAGCTAGCTTAACTAAATGCGTTGTTGGACATGCAGCTTCTTTGAATTTTCTCCTAAACCACTGTTCCTCTTTGTGGATGTTTTCAGCTGGAGCCCACTTGATGTTATGTTGATGAGTCCAAACATGCTCTGCTATTCCAGATTTGCTGGTTTCTTCTAGCTGTGTGTGTTCCTTGTGCTCAACAATGTGAACTTTCAATGGTCTCTTAGTTTCACCGATATATGATTCTCCGCACTCGCATGGTATCCGGTAAATGCAATATACAGATGTCGATATACCAACACAAAATGGGAAACTTTGTGTCATAACAAGAAATATCGGCTCCTATGACCCAAACCTTTTTTTGCAAATTTCAAATTTCTTATCTCAAAGACAACTGAATGATATCATGTACAATCGTTTTGTTGTCATCAGGTTTTGCTGATGATGATGACTTAGTGCCTTCATATTGAATTCTGAGAAAATGGCTCCTACACCACCATTTTGAGTAGAATTGGTCACTTGTACCATAAACCATCAAATGGTTCAGATTATACAGGTTTTTTTTCAAATTCTCAACTTGGGTCCAAAAAATTTTCAAATGTTTCATCACTAGAAATATCGCCTCCAATAACCCATACTTCTGTTCCAAATTTCTTATATCACAAACAACTGAATGGTGTCATGTACAATCATTTTGTTGTCAATTTTTGTTTCACTGTGAGAACTTGTTCAATTCACTTCATCTTCTCCAGAAAATTTGAAATGAACTCAACTGCAAAAAAATTAACTTCCAATAGTACTGATGTATTTTTATGCAGGCATTAACTTTTATTAATTTCATACATTTTGTTACATTCAAAATTTATTACATTTGAGTATAATTTGTGAATTTTTTCAGTTTCTAGAGGTGGACTCCTCTGAAGCATTAGTGGGGTTGATATGGGACAATTTACAAAATGACATGGAAATCTCAAATTTGATGGCGGAAGGTTGTTTTGTGGTTAATAGTAATGGAAAGATATATGTGGATGGGAGTGAAAAATCCACTGTCTTGCCCAATTTTACCAAAGGACTAAAGGTATGCTTATTTGGACCCATTCACATAAATGGTTCAAATTGAAAAGCATCTGAATTGTGAAATAAACTTGGGTTAATCAATGAGGCTTTTTAACATTATTCAAATTGAAGTATTCTGCTTCTGAGACCTAGAACAGATATAAAATATGTTTTGAAAAAATTCTTATCACATTGCTGATCTTAGACTTAAAATATGCTTGAGTTTTTCAATACTTTTACAATTCTTGTTACAGGTCTGTTTTACATGTGACTTAGTCAATAACCAAAAAGTCAGAGTAAATATTGACTCCAATGAAAAGAGAGTTACTTATGACTGGCCTGTGAACCCAGATTCTAAGATGTTATTTATTGCACATTTTTGTTCGAACAAGTGGAAAATAATGGTGGAGTAATTTTTTTATCGTAAAAAAATTATAATTTTTGTGTTAGCAGATCTCAAAAAATGGAGAATATGAAAACATATTTATACTCGGAAATATCTAAAACTATTTATTAATGATACCATTTATACTGTTGAATTTTATTTGTTGTACTTTTTGAGGTATTTATAACATTGTTATTATACTTTATTTGTATAAAAAAAACTATTCAATTGCTTTCTTTCTTGCAGTTTTGTATTCGAACTTTCAACTAATAAAATGTTTTTTCAATATAAGTCACAATTTTGTAAATTTATTTTCTCAACTTTGCCGCCTACAAAAGATATTGTAAAACTGAATGAACTATGAAAATGCTAACCATCACAACTACGTCCTGCAAAATATAAAAATCAGAAAGACTTCATTACTCCAGCATATATTGATAGGACGATGTCATTAAAAAACAATAAGTTGAAATGGTTCCAATATGAATCAGTAAATAGTCAAACTGTGTGAAATCTCCACAAAATTGTATTTATGTTACCAAATATACCGTTTTACAGAAAAAACAATATTTATGGAAAAGAAAGTTCAAATTAAAATAACTTGATTGATGAACTCCACTTCACCCCGATCCTAACAAGGGGAATTACTATTCTTGGTGACTGAATTGATCCTGTCTTGTTAAATATTAGCTTGGATCCTCTCTTCGGCGAAAAAAATTGCGCGCACCCCGGCATCGGTTGTTGTTCCAATGATCGTAGAGTAAACAATTGAGAAGCAAGCCAGACTGAAGTAGGAGTGCCGAACTTTCGACCGCACCTCACATTTTCTTTGCAGCCTCCTGCTTCTTCCGATTTCTGAAGTAACTCCCGAACTCGGATATATGTCTACCCTTCCCAAGAACACCTTGTGTATGCACATGGATTAAGTGGAACCTTGAGCATTTCAGCCATGTCATGTTGTTTTTCGTCCTCCTGAATACAGATCAATTAGAGCTTTGAGCATTTCAGTCTTATTTTTTAAATATTTGCCCCCTTTTCTTCTGTCTGACTCCACGAGTTAGGTGAAGCTTTCAGGAATTCTTGGTATCAAACCCTTTTTTCATCCCCTTCGCAAATGCCCGGTAAAATCGTTTGAGCGATTTTTTAAATGGCACAGGATATCACTGCTTTGGATAGATACAGTTTAGATGACTACTTCTAGTGATCAACAAAAGATCTCTGAATATGTCCAGTGTAAGCTCTCGTCTTCCTAAATAGCTGCTGTTGTACAAATTATGTAAGTGGTAAAAAATTCATATAGTCTCACAGCAACAAATTTTTCAGTTACAGACTATGCTTTAGTCAAGTGAATACTCTAATTGCATATAAAGCTACGTACATACATAATTTGCTCAAAGCAGCCTTCCAAAGCACATGATTCTCAGACCGAGTATTCTGATGGTGAGGAGAATGGTCTTTTGGTTATTTGAAAAATATAACAATAACTCCATAAGAGTTTGCACTCCAACTCGTCTGTTTCATAGTTATACATAACCGAATGGTACTAGGTGGAGGTTGTACAGACATCCATTCAAACTTCTAAGATTATCCAAAGCACTCTGATGAAATGCTTGTTTTAATTTTTGGAGTCCTTGGTAGGATGTTACCCTCCCTTTCCCGAACTGGCTTGCCGCACTTAGGTACTCTTAGCTGATTATATTTTCTTATGGCAAATAATTCTCGGACCCAATAATGGTTACTAACTTTATGGATCATTCACCAAATAATGTAAACAGCTTCATTGAGAAGCTGCATTTATTTAGTTGTTTCAATAACACTTACGGGTGTATGTAATTTCCGTTGATATTGAGGTTTTGTGAAATAATATTTCTAGTGAAAAAATACATTCGGGTGCTTTTGTGCACATTTACTGAACCACAGATTGGAAAACTTCAGCATATGACGAACAGGATGTAGTTGAAGCCAATGAGACTTGAATATTACTGGAGTTTTATCCCAACACAAGGTGATTTCGATCACCAAGTGATCATCTTCAAAAGGAAGATTAACCCTCCTCTTGTAGAGGCACAGTGGCTGTAGATTGCAAGAGGCTGAATCTGGAAAATGTGGGCTTGCACACCCTTAAATATTCCATTCATATTGGAGGATCCATCAAAAGCTTGTTTTCGGCAATTAGCCAAATGAAGGCCACGTGAAATTGTGTGAGCTGAGTTTTCACCACTGAGGTCCACCACATAGACAAACTTGATGGAATCTTCTTCAATCTTGTATTTTTTGGTGTTGAAATACCTTATGCAAATTGTGAGTTGTTCCTCAACAGACAAATCTGTGGTCTCATCTCCCATTATTGTAATAAACTTGAGATCCTTTTACTTTATTTGCAATCTTATCAGTGACCACTTCGCCACAGCATTCTTTAATTTCATTCTGCATGGTTTTGCTGCACAATTTTTTATATGTGAGGCTAGAACGTCATCATCAGCGTCAACTCGGAATTTCAGCATAAAGGTATGTTTCGGCACCATATAAAATGTCCGTTTTAATAATTGCAATGAGTTTCCTATGATTCTCTTCAATTATCTTTTTTTCTGCCGCATTTATGCTGGCTACAACACAACACTGCTTCACTCTCATGAGTCATACGAAAGTTGTGATGAAGGGGAGTAAGTCAAATTATGCGTTTAATTAATATTCTGTAACGTATGAAAAATACTAGGCTTCATTTATATACTAGGTTTTATCAATCTATATCGGCCTGGCTTTTCTTTCCCAATCATAAAATTTACTTCACCAAATAATTTCTAGTGAACCTTCAATCCTCTGGGGGTTACGTGCCCCTATGCCACCCATTAGATCCACTGGTTGTCGAATAATTGTTCAATTGTTGTAAATTCCAAAAATAATATATACACGATGTTCCTTAAAAAAAATCAAAGTTGCTACTACTTTCTAATGGAAGTGGCAACACTGCATTGTCAAAAATATTTTAGTTGGGTAGAGAGTGTTTGAATATGCTGAGCTCTCCAATAAATTTTGAAAGTGATCTGTTGTCTGGTTCACCAGAAACGTCTAATGTGCCATCCACAGTGAATCAGCCTGTATAAATATATGTATCTACAATGACCCTTTTTCCTGAGAATAGTACAGCGAACGTGTCACGAGAGGCAGCACTAGTAGTAGCGACAAACATAAACTATTCATATGTAAAACAGTGTTATTTATGTAATATTAATTTATTATTTAAAAATTACATTTAGTATATATTTATAAAATTATTACAATGTGTTAAAACAACGATAAAAATAAAATAAATATAACAATAAAAATTAAATGGCGCTTCGGGGCGACTTCATTGATTCCAGTGGCGCATTTGCTTTTTATATTTGACTTTAAATAAAACTCGTGCGCTGTAAACAATACTGTTTATAGGTAACCAGGTGATTCGGCGTCAAAATGTGTTTTTATAGAAATATTAAATTTATTCATTTTATTATGAAAACAGGACAGATGTACAAGAAACTTTGTATGATATTTTTGTTGAGAGTAAGTTTTATTTGGTTTGTGAAATAACATTCACAAAATAAAACCTTACTTCTCATTTCATAAATAGGTATTCTGCTGTTTCATTCTTGGACGATTCAGTATTTATGAAGTTTCATTTCAAAGATCTCAATGAATTTGAATTGGTATTCCAAACTTTAGTTGATTACGCTGCCAATGACCTTGAAATGATTTACAACTCTTTCGTTTTAAATCGGCTTCTCAGAGAAAGACAATTCGACAAAATATGTGGAGCAAATATTAAATGAAACAAATACACATAGCTTAATATTTATTGAAACAAAATAATGATTTATTTTTTCTTCTTCTTGTCCTCATCTTTCAATAATAATTTAATCACATGTTCTTTCAACTCTCTCACTTCTTTTAGAATGTCTTCGTTGGTTTCTACCATCTTCAGTAATAGAGCTCTGTCTTTATTTCTGTTCAGATAAAATTTTTTAGTGAGGGTTGACACAAACATAGGCATTTGTTTCAGGTACTCGCCACTTTCAGAATGAAAGTAATAATTCCCGCAAACACATTTTGTAGTCCTTACGATCAGACTGACAACGTCGTCACGTTTTCCATATGACAAGAAGTTTTTGCAGAGTTCTTGTACAAACCATGACCCCGTTAAAGGATTTCTGAATCCAACGTTTCCTGAAACATAATTTATCTGCAGTGGTAGAAGCATGAGGCTAGAGTTTTTAGCATAAAAATGTACTTATGATTTTTATAAATTTTAAATCTGTATGAAAGTTGCAAAACACAAAAATTCATTTCGGTGAAACAATTTGTTTTTTGCGCACGGCTACTATGCGCACTTGCAACAACAGCTCTAGAAATATCAGTCATCAATTACACAATCGAAATTTTTTAAACGAGTAATGCTTCTGGAAAAGTAGATGATAGTGATGGGTATCTAAGAAGTAAGTGGACCCTACCAAAAGTCGGTGAAGTAGCAAATGCAGCTTCAATAAATATTACCTACAAGGGGGGTCCCAGAAGTATCCAGCCTGACCTAGAGATGACAATAGTTGTTTGAAAAACATCAGTGTATTAGAAAGTACACAAACTTTTAGTAATGCAGACGTATAGTCAGTTTTAACCAGTTGGTTTCGTTTCTCACTATGGTATAAGAAACATGGCCCCGAAGCGGATGGAATCATATTTAACAGGACGAAAACAACTGGTTTAAACTTACCATACATCCGGATTACTAAAAGTTAATTGGGAAGTACCCCAAGGACCAGTTTTAGGCCCATATCTATTTCATCTGTATATAAATGATCTTCCCTTCCCTGGTCCCTTCACTTTATTTGTTAATGACACTACCATTCTTTGCCACTCTGAAGATGTGAATTTGTTTCGAAAATATATTACAAGAAACCTACAAAAAATCAATCGTGGTGCAATGCAAATTTTCTATGCTCAAATTTCAATAAAACAAAATTTCTTACATTGATATATTTTTTTCCGGATATAGAATTAGGTGCTGACTCTATATCATCTGACAACAATATGAAATTCTTAACATAGATACCAATTTGAAATTCACAAATCATATCAACATGCTGAACAAAAAATTAGCAAACGGCTGTTTTGTCCTCAGGTCTACAGCTGAAGAGTTGGGTTATGCTGCGGCAAAAACTCCTTGAGAGTGTATTTTTCTGCAAAAGCGAGCGGGGCGGTATTTGTGCCAAATAAATAGGTTGAGTTCCTGCAAACCTCTTTTCCGGAAATACGGAATACTGACACTAACTTCAATCTACGTTTTAGAAGCTAGAAGCTACATGTCTCATTTACAAGAATGAATCTTTATATGAAAATAACAATCGCACTGCGCGGAATGCAATGAATTTATCATTAATCATCCCTAAATCCACACTGATAAAAAACTCAATAATGTACGTCGGTGTTAAAATGTATAATAAACTTCCTGAAGATATGAAGAACATGGATTCTCTTGAAACTTTTGGAAGAAAGTTACAAGAAAGACTGGTATCTAAAACCTATTACAATCTGACAGAATATTTTAATGATGAAACGATATTTAGTGTCTCCCAAAAAAAATATTTTTTCGTTTATGCATGCAAAAAGGCAATCTGCCTGAAAATTGAATGTAGGAAATAATAGAAAAAGTAGAATATAAATTTAATTACTGAAAATATAGAATGAGAGAGAGGACAAGTAAGTAAGAACTGAATTGAAACGGCCCCCAACTAGTTGAATATACTGAAACTAGTATAATAATGGAAGTAATCAAATATTCTACAGTTTTGGCTTCTGTTATGTGTAAATTCATTTTAATTGCGTGGGTAGGGTGAAAATGATGATTCACAATCTACACTTAACAATAAAATTCCATGCTAATAACTGTTTCGAAACACTGTGTCATTTTCTGAGCTAGTTGTAAACTAATCTAGGTATATAATGTAACCTCCTTAAATACTGAAAGTTGGTATTGGCATTGGTAGGTAGATGAAGGTATCAAGGGGCATTTGGAAAATTACTAATAATATTATTAATTGAAAAGTTATAAATATCTATCTGATCATTCCGAATAATGTTGTTTTTATTGGCAAGGTGTTTTTTTTTAATTGAATGGTTTTAAATGTATTTAATTCCAGACTTTTTGATTGAATGTGTAGAATTTCCGGATTTTGTGTGAAATTGTGTGTATAACTTCTCAAATGTTCCTCGAATCTCTGGTTGAAACTACGGCCAGTCTGGCCTATATATAAGACTTTGCAGTTTTTGTACGTGAACTTGTAGACACCAGTTTTTTTGAATTTGTTCCGTGCTGACTTAGAAATATTTATGAATGGAAGCAAATTGTTATTTGTCTTGAATGCTACATTTATGCTTTGTTCCTGAAGGAAAATTAGATATTTTGTTTGCAGAATAACTGAGATGGTCAAAAAGATGGTCATTATTAATAAATTGATGGATGTAGTCGTTACTGCGTGGTAGGAAATCATAATGAAGAAAAGAAAATTTAAACTTTCTATGTTTTTTACCACTTTTATTTGTAACTAACGTTACTGCAGTTTCGTCCTATACGGGTGTGAGTTTATTGTATAAGTTTGAAAATGTCCGTATAGGACAAAACTGCAGTAACGTTAGTTACAAATAAAAGTGGTAAAAAACATACAAAGTTTCATTGTTCTTTTCTTGATTATGGTTATTATTGTTTTTTGATTTGAGGGTGGATTAAATTCAGGGTTTTACGGTTTTGTTTTAGTACTTTGTCACCGTAAGAGGTTTTACATACATTATTGACCGCAATCTGATTGATTTTGTTCAAACCTTTTTGAAAATTTGACTAGTTTTGCGTGATATTTATAAGTCCCTGTATCATATACCTAGTTGTATGCTGCAAATTTATGAGAGTACAGTGCAAAAATTTATTGTGAATTATGAAAGAATTATAAGTGATGTAATTTTTTAGTTGGTAATCAGTTTTGTACTATCAGGTTCATTTTTCATCTCGTCATTTCTAGTCACCTTCAAGATGACTCTGCTGAATATATGACAAAATAAAATGAATTGCGAAGATAATGAAGCTGGATGAAACCAAACATAGGTTCAGTACAATAACCAAGTCGTCGAAAGTTTCCACACAATGGTTTAGAACCACTAGTGGTTAGATATCTCAACAGAATATATGCGGTAAGTGTACGGTTTTTTCTTGATTTTGAAAACATTCAGTAGGTACCTACCTTCAAGCGTACAGTATACTATCAACATGTCTGACCCCAAATGACTCGTCGAAAATGTATTAACAGGTAAGGAAGCAGTTGACTCATAATGCGGCAAAGAATTAGATGCTCCAGTTGTCGTGGAGTCGTTGCCTTTACATGCCTAGAACAAAAAAAAACGATCTTGAAAAATATTTTTTTCAACTAAAGCCTATTGAATCTCGTCATCCACATGTTCCATTAGAATTTTGTTTCACTCTAAAAGTCGAAAAAAGAGGCGTCTGCTCCACACGTTGGGGAAGTTTGTTTTTTCTAACACCTTATAACCTACCTTGGTATTTATGTAATTACCAAAAAGTAGTTCGGCCCTG
>WOGO01008363.1:0-10684 GCA_015342085.1 Leptinotarsa defecta
ATCAATACACACTTACATTATATCGGAATAAAAGCCACTATAAGTTTTATAACGCGCCCTTTTTACTCAGTTCAATTACTACCGGAGATGAAAAGTCTCGAGTCTAGTACATAAGGGGCGCTAGTGTTATTGCGTTTACCGCTTTTACAGTTAGTGTTAACCTTCAAAAGAAATCTGTTGAGATTTCATGATATTCTACTCACAATTTTGTGAGTTATTGTGCCAAGAGTGACCTACTTTTGTTATTTACAAAACAATGGATGAAAACAATTTCGTGTTTAAATTTTACTGTGCTTCTCAATAGGAAAAAATACCGTTCAAGCAAAGCAATGGCTTGAAAAGTGTTATAGGCACTCCGCTCCATAAGAAACAACAATTATTAAATGTTGGTTAGCTGACTTCAAACGTGGTCGTAGAGACACCGATGATGCTTAACGCAGTGAACCTCCAAATGAGGCAGTAACACCAGAAAATGTAAAGAAAATCCACCAAATCGTTTTGAATGATTGTAAAGTGCAGTTACATGACTTAGCTAACATTGTGAAGACACTAAAAGAACGTGTTGGCTTTATATTGCATGAACATTTGACTACGAGAAAGCTTTGTTCAAAGTGAGTGCCGCGCGACCTCACTGTTGAGGAAAAACAAGAGCACCTTGATGATTCTGAGCAGTGTTTGGCCATATTTGAACATAACGAAACGGGATTTTCGCATCGATATGTGACAATGGATGGAGCATGGATCCATCACTTCATTCCGGAATCAAAACGATCGTCATCTGAGTGGGGAGCAACTGGTGAACCTCATCCAAATGGCATGAAAGCACAACAATCGGCTGGAAAATTTATGGCCGTGGTATTTTGGGATGTGCGTGGTATAATATTCATCGACTATCTTGAGAAGGTAAATATCATCAACAGTGAATATTATATAGCATTACTGGAGCGTTTAAAGGCCGAAATTGCAAAGAAATAACCGAGTTGAACTGCAAATAGCTCCCACCTCCACCGTATTCGCCAGATTTGGTTCCCAGCGACTACTGGCTGTTCACAGACCTCAAAAATATGCTCCACGGTAAGAGCTTTCGCTCGAAAAGGTTATTGCTGAAACTGAGGCCTATTTTGAAGCAAAAGATAAATCGCTCTAGAAAAGCGGTATGGAATTGTTAAAGCGGCGCTGGAATAATTGTGTGGCTCTTGATGGAGACTACGATGATGAATAAAGCCAATTTTGAACAAAAAAAACAGCATTTTTTTCTTAGGCCCGGTACTTGGCAGCCCTTGTGGTAAATCCAGTCCTCTTTATAAATTTGCATCTGGATTTCTGGATGTTGTCCAAAGCAGATTAATTCAGTAATTTATGAAAACAGATCTACCTTTAATAACAGCGAGACTACAGGTAGATAAATTCTGTAATTCTTTGGCACTACTGATGTAATTCTTTAGCACTATCAAGTTTCATCAAATCACAGAATGCTCCGGTACTTTGGATGAAAACAAGAAGCTTTTTCAAATATTCTGCTACCGGTGTGAAGCTGTGTGGGTTTGCTAGTTTTATGTACTCGATGGACATATCGGCAAACCTGCCTCACTGGGCTAATTTTCAATATATTTCAATGAAACTTGTAGCAACATTATCGCACGGTTTATCTCTCCCTTACTCTTATGTTCGCAATGAAAATCTTTCCATTGTCTCTGTTGCTTCTTGATGCCATAAAATTTGCATAAACAGCAATATTAGGTATGCGCATTGTTAATTTTCAATATCGTTCGAAGAAGTCGACGATATGTGCAAGGAAAGACGAGTACCTACGTTAAAGCGAAATAGTTATTGTATTCCAATGTTTATGCAAAATGGAATGACTCGGAGAGACGCGTGTCAGTGAGGTGACAGGTCATAAGGAACGATAAATACGCTTGTCATAATAAATACAATAGATTCAGGCTTAATGCGATATGTTATTGTTCTTTCCCATCAGACACACCACAGAGTGGAGTGAAATTACTTTGCAGTTCCTACCTGTTAAAAAACCATCGTTTTATTCTTCATATCTATAAAATAATAGTGAAAACCATTTTCAAAAACTCACTTTTAATGAAGCGTAATAAGCTAATGTATTGAAACGAATGTTTCCGTTTTTACTTGAAGGCAGCGCTTTTGAAGATATGAGGGCTGGACGTTTCGCTCTCTGGAATGTTCCAAAATAGTCCAGAACATCTGAGTCTGTTCAAGAGCATTCCACAACATTCCAGAACATGTCGGAAAATTCTGAATAGAGATGGAATGCCCGGGTATACTTTGGATCGTTCCGAAACATCCCATATCATTCTCGGGTGTTCCAGCCCCATCTACGAAAGAGGTTCCCGTTTTCAACTGCTTAATTGCTTAAAGGTATAAGGTACAGAATTGTTTCCTTCTAATAGTTTTCAGAACACTCCAAAATACTTGAGAGTATTCGAGAGCTTTTCACAACATTTCAGAACATCCCGGAACATTCCAGAAACTTTAGGAATAGCCTGGAACACACTAAAGATAGACACGAGAAATGTGAGAGACATTAGGGAGGCTTGCGTGGAATAGATGGGTCTCGAGTTCATCCAGAAAACTACGAATGGACCAGAAAAATGGCAGTGGACGCCTTAGAATATGACGATGATGAGGTAGCGAACCCTGCTGGAGACTTGAAGGAGATCCTTGGGGCTCCTGAAAGGTTGAGATATTTCGATCTTGATGCTTTTGCAGAGGAGTTGGAGAAGCAAAGGTTCGGTAATAGGAGCATCACCTTTCAATGAGGAAGGCAATGAGGTTGATGACTCCCTTGCAGATGAGGGTGCTGCAAGCAACTTTATCGGACCAGAACCTGTCATTAGCATCGCTTTAGACTTTGCCAAACAAACATGGGAGCTGGGTTAATTTGGTCGAGTGTGAATAGGTGTGAGCCACAATTTCAGCTGATTGGTCAAGGTTAACTGGCTCAAATTTCAGTTTCAATATTTCCCACATGAATTAACCAACATACTGATAGGTCGAATTCAATGAAAATTTGTAAATAAAATTGAAAAGAAATGTACTGGGGCTCGTTCTAATCAACGTTGAAGCTGGAGATATTAGAAATGAGAAAAAATTTAAAAAATATATAATCAGTGGTCTGTTAGCACTATCGTTACAGGAATATTATACGTAATATAATGGATAACAATTGAGTGAAATACTCTTTTTGGGTGCCAGATGAAAAACATTTTATGAAATCCATGTTGTCTAAACTTGGATTCACAAGCCTACCTGAATATACGATCGATTTTTAATCATATCTGCCCAAATCTTCCCTCAATTTAAGAAATCAGGGTAGTTGACATCTGCGAAAAGTGACTACTTCCAAATTTGAAAGAAAAAAAAACTGAAAAAATTCTTTAAATCTACAGGGCAGACTTTCATGGTCAACCGAATGAATAACTATGGAATTATTTGAGAAACCTAGAGAATTGGCATTGAGTAAACGACATATGTTTCGCCTCAATCTCACCTCCCTCATTCTTTGAAAGACTTGTTTGACTTTTGTACTATAAATAATCTCTAAATTTCAATGCGCCGTATTTTAGTTTCCCGTACCTTCAATAACTAATTGATAATGGCAATAATAGAAAATCAATACTCCCGCACAAAGCTATTACACCATTACTCCTAATTGTAGGAGGTGAAGCAAATCAACTGTTCGCAAACTTGGAACACATCTTTCGAAAGATATTTTTAGTGTTCTTAATTTGCGGTTATGGTTACGCAATTTGACGGTTATATTTATTATTATTTGTGATGCAGCTGTTGTTTTTCAACAATTTAACTTTGCTACATTAGTAATTACCGAGAGGAGTTGTAAGTAACACTTGTCCTTAATTGTACCAAGCACGACGAATACTTTGTACTCTATTCACCATCACCATTGCTTCATTCTTGCTCTTACTTATTGATGATTAAGTGAGCCGAACGTTCCGACAATTAATGTTGGTCGCACAGGAACGGTTTCAGATATTCTATCGGCTCATTCATATGAAATCAGGACGAACAAAGAATCATACACTTCTTTGCATGTCTCTGGAAACAGGACCTCATTTAAAAATTTGCATTCGTCCTTTTTTTTTAAACAAATGTCTAGACAATAAACAATCAAAAATTATTTCATGGATTTCTCTGGCATATTATCTTTCGAAATATGTTTCAATTGTTAGATTTATCTTCTTAAGTGGTTGTGTATTTTACAGTATTTTATCACAAACCGGATTACAAAACTGTTGAATTTTCAAAACTTTCAATAATTACTATGATTGCAATAATATTGGAAATAAAAATTATAGTGATGAAAAGAAAATTATTGAGACCCCTTTAGAAGTTATTGAATTATGGAATGCAGCGTTATGAAACTTATACCCTAATAAAGCAAGAAAATAAAATTAAATAAGTTTTGAACATTCTACTAATAAAATATACAAGAGAATCTGAAAACCAGAGAAATATGAAACCCTGAGATATAAAAAAGTTCAAATCAATGTGAATATTTTGACAAGAGATTGTGGATATAAATGTCTATTCGTTCAGTATTTTAAAGATACCTTGGATAAGGAGCACATCAATAAAATATAAAAGTAAATGAAAAGAATATAAATATGAAACATAAACATACATAAATATATATACATACATAAATATAAAATATACATTCAATATATTGAAAGTTCAAATTGAAAGGGTATATTGTAAGGAGAAAATAATTTTTGAAATTGATTGTTTTTTTCCTTTCTTTGGAACATTCCCACATTTTTTGTATAAAGACGAAAAAATAGAAAGCCAAAACCTTTCTTTCCTAAAGGTAAGGATATACCTTACCTTAATCAAATAAGTAAATGAATGTTACTTACGTACTGTCATCGATGACATGGGTGGATTCAAGTTATTCCTTGACAAAAAAACCGTGATTTTGTGAACGAATTCAGTGTTTATTTTATAATGTTATCCGTATTCGGTACTAAAGAGTCGATACGGTAAGTGTCTTACGGCGAAACATCGATGTCTAGGACGACAGAGTTCCATGTAAGTGAAATTTTACTTTTTTCATTTATTTTATAGTGTAGTGTGAAAATCCTGTGAATGATATCTGATTCGATTCCATTACGAATAACTGGAATCGAAACGGAATAAAGAAAACTGTTTTTAGTATAATTCAGCGTTCATATAACAGTATTTGTTTCTACAGTATTTTTCTTTCATGTATTTTAATGTTTATATAAAAAGTAGACGTTTCGAGAGAGCTTTTTCTTTCAGTTTACGTCTCAAAGTTACTCCTTTGCATGATCTAGATATCTTTGTATAGATTTCATAGACTACACCCTACGCTGATTTGATCTTCACAAACTTTATTCTCAAAAATATATCACGACGTATTTCGCAGTTGATTTTTTTCAAATTGATTACTTCCGTCCTTTCTTTGGAAGATCAACACATTTTTTGTATCAAGATGGAGAGATAAAAAGTAGAAGTAGAAAACTTCTTTTCCCAAAATGTTGAAAGTATTACGTAGGTCGAACTTAAGCACAATATATTTTTCTCAATTCGTATTTCCACAGAAAAAAATATACTACAATAGCACTACAAAAAAATCGTGTCTATTGACTATTAATCCATTGACTGGTATGTTCTTCAGGAACTACTTTCAATTTATTTCTCAATATTATTTTGGGAAGATAACCTGCAGCATAATCATTGAATTTGGTCATCATGTATAATAGTGAATGAAAATTAGAATATGGCATCATTTAAATTATTTTTTATACAACTCAAAAAGATGAATATCATGAAGAAAGCACTCAAAAATTTTAAACCACACCAGTTGTTTCTGGCTCATTAGCCTCATCAAAACAGAAACAAAAAAATATAACAGAAATGAGAAATTCATTCTAATGAAAAATTTCCTGCAGGGGCATTTTGAACGGGAGTTGAAAATTCAAAATTCATTTCAAATTGTCACAACTCAATTTTTTTAATCAGTGACTTAGATTATAGTTTTATTCCATGTTGCTTCTGACGGTATTACGGTCACAATTAGTTGATGATAACAGAAGTATGTTACAGAAGTATTGAAGATTATTATTATTATTAACCTTGAAAAAACATAAAAGTGTTGATAGAAACTAAAATAAAAATAAGCATATTCCAATATCATTGATTAAAAAAACCTTAAAAATGATCTTGGTGATGTCCAGTTTCAATAATAATATTTTATGTGATGATTGTTGGATACTGAAACTCAAGAATTTTGGCTAGTTATTGCAATATATTACTAAAGATCGTAAGTTAAAAATATCAATAATGAATGTTCTAATGTAAATTTCACCATAATGAGAAAAGTATTTAATTGATTAGTTTTTTGATAAGCTTGTTAATAACAAATAAGAAAAACATTCGTGTGCTACTCGCTATCAGCTGATTTTGAAATACAATTTTGTCAGTCTTTGTGAAATTTATTCATCAAGCAAGTGTTTTAGTGCACTATTTTTTATGAAAATGAAATTAAAATTAATTAATAGTTAATTTGAAAATATTTGCTATGAAAATTATGTTAATTTTATTCTACCATGAAAGTACATTTGACATTTACTAACCCTTAAGACGGACCAAATATACGAGGGATTAATGCACAGATAAATGCATACTTCGATTATAAAATATAAAAATATACATAATTAACTTACTGATGACTTGATTGTGTGTCGTAGTGTGATTTTGCTTTCTTTGTAGGAGGTTGCTCACTTTTACTTTCTAAATTATCACTGTCTGACATATTATATTTTTAATTATCTCTAAAAATGATGTATTTGATAAAACACAGGTTATGTATACTGTAGTAAACACAATTGTATACACTATAGATATCCGAGCTCAGTGTGGCGAGAGAGATAGCGTAACGCCGAGCCAGTAGGAAGAGAATCGCACAGTCGCTTGCGCATGGCTACGCGTCGCCACGGCAGCAGTCGGTTTTACGTGCGGCTATAGATGTTTCACATCAAAAAATGTGAGTTGTTCCACTTAAACTCGTACCTACTGCGAGTAAAATCGGAAGTGTTCAGATCATGAAACTATTTTAGTTACACTCAATCTCTTTCCCGTAACTATAACCCCCATATCTTCGCCACTCCACCAGCTTCAGGCAGACACAGACACGAAAAAAAAAGGAAAAATTTCCACTTCATCCGCACCCATTATCAGTTAGTGCCATTAGAGATGTAACGTACCCGAGCAATTTCTAGGTGTAATTTTGTTCTCAAAAAACGCACGAGCACTGACAAAAGCTGAATGGCACGTGCTCTCATCGGCCCTGGAGGACCAAATAAGAAGTTTTTTACTAGGGTAGATATTGGGGCATCATGTTACAATTGTACTCTCCGCATAAATCTATTGTGGTTTGTTGAAGGGAAGCTGTGAATGAGATGAGATACAGAATGGCCTATTGTGGGGAGGATTTTTAGTATAATGTACTATCGAAAATAAGCGGTGTTATTTTCTGTGTATTATTTAAAACTGAATGGGATTTGTAAGAAAATGAAACTTAATTTTAATACCTCCAAGTGATATGCTAACTTGCTTTCTAGGAACAAGAGGATGTTCAGAATTCAGGTGGGTTTGACTAAATCTATATAAATGCCGACTTTAAACTGATTAACAAAAAAATAGATTGAACAGACAAGCAGATACTTGTGATGCACTGTTTGGAACCTTTGGTGAAATACTGAATATTACTTGAGTTTTATCCCAACACCAAACCGTTATTTCAACACCTCAACACGTGTTTCGATCACCAAGTAATCATCTTCAAGAGAAATATCAAACAGTTCAATCTTCCTCTTGAAGATGATCACTTGGTGATCGAAACACGTGTCGAGGTAATGAAGTAACGGCTTGGTGTTGGGATAAACTTCAGTAATATTCAGACAGACAGATGTTACATTATCGGCTGCTGAAAGTAAAAATGCTCACCCGTCCTATAGCGAAAAGGTGGAAAATCAGAGGTTCATCACAAATTTGCAATGGTTGATCATGCCTGTGATTGTATTTTCTATTATTTGTTTCCATGTGTAACATAGGTTAGGTTATATTAATTCGTTTTATCAAATCCTTGCAAAAATACATACGTCAATTGTTCTTTTGAAGAACAAACGTAGAAAAAACTGCTGTGTTTTCTGTAATGAATTGAAAGAACAAAGGGATGAACTGAAAATAGCTAATGATACAAAAGGAAAAAGAAAAGACGAATAATTTTTTTGAAAGTAGAAATGAAAAAGTCGTGAGTAGAAATCAACATGAAACCATTTTTTAAACTCATATTCGCAATTTTTTCAATCACGAACGATTCGAAAAAGATAAAGATCTCTGCGCAATCTCAAAACTATTCTATACCTTCGTCTTATTCTATACCTAAACAAACATTAGAAATCATTTTTGTTTAAGAAAAGGTCTAATTATTTCAATGAATTCGGAAGACTCGAAAAATGTGTCTGTCGATATATGTATATATCCCAAAAAAAGATTTTATTGAGAATCAATGTATAAATAATGTTTATTTATGAATTTCATTAGTTTGGACTTTCATTGTCTAACATGATGTAAAGACGATTGTGGATGTTGTCCATAGTATGTTCAAATAATGCCTCGTTTCATGACTCAAACCTTAAGAGAATCTTTTGTTTGCGATACGAAACCAAAGTTGATCCGATAAAGTATTATAAACCCGCCTATACCAGTTGGGGCAAATCGTAATGAAATCACAATTTTTTCGAGCACTCAGTGTTTTGCATTTATAATAAGGCTTCATTACTTTTTACTACTAGGTAACAGAGACATAGTTGTAGACATATTCTTTTGAGTGAATTTCATCGGTCATTATCATCAGTTTCAAGGCGGTATGAAACTATAATAGAAAAAATGTAGACATTTATGTGTTGGTACTCGCTATAGTACAATTCCATAATAGTAGGCACTAAATTTTCAGAAATACTATTGCATTTAAAGGAAAACGTTGTTAAGGTTTTGATTCTATTCGTTTTATCATTTTCCTCTTCTGTTTAGTACAATTTCCGTACGCCACTGCAAGAGACAGATTAAGGCAAAAAGTCAGTCGCTTCTGAGAACTTAGTAACTACTATTTTGGAAGTATAGTATAGTTGAGAATAAATGAATTTGTTGACATCAAATTGTGATGTATTTGAGAGATTGATCCAAAGAATTTTTGGATCAAAATTTCTCAGACTGATACAACTTTTCAATATAAAATAGCGACATTTTTCTAATCTCCCAAACTGAGTACACCAAGTCGTTGAGAACCCCTGAAAATAATAATTATATTCAATATTTTGAGTCACCACATTGACTGGATATTGGTTTCACGTAAAACAGATTATTGTTTTCATTGTTTTGGTTTTTTAAATCATGGACTAACGGAAAATAAATATTTGTATATTCACAACTGAAAAGCTGTTAAGTGTGTCCCGTCAAAATTAACGAGGCCATTACAACTGGGATCGTCAACTGGGATCGTGCCTTCTCTTGAATGTGTTCCTAACACCTTCAACGGAATAAATTTGTTTTTCGCCTTTTTCGTTGTTGACTACATTTTACCTATAGGAATGTTCAGCAAATTGGTGCAAACATCTGGATTTTGCCATTTATCACAATTCCAGCCACCGTAGGTGCGCCCTTTTTCTTTCTGTTGATATTTCTCAAGAGGCGGAGTAGTCATTTACCGCATTTAAGCATTCGTTCTATTTCTTTAACTGCCCGTTGGAAATCATTTATGTTTGTATAAATTTTTCGAGACTAACAGGCCACTATTTCACGGCAGAAAACATCTGTCTCGTTTTTGAGAATTCAATTTCTGACACATTAGTCACGCAAGTTGCAAAGAAATGCGTGAAACCGTGATTGGATTTATATTAATTTGATGGTTAGTCTGAGGTACAGAAGCAAAAGGGCCACATATTTTTATTTTTGTTTCTTGTATAATTCCGACTCCGCTCTCGAAATTTCCACTTCATTAGTCTAATTTCGAGTTACGAAGTCGGAAGATCGAGTTACAAAGTCGAGATTTCTGGTTTTACATCGAAATTTTGAGTTCGAAATCGAAATTTCAACTCAAAAGTCGCAATGACTAAGAAACAAAAATAATAAAGTTTGACACTTCTCCCGCTTGTGTATGGAGGCGATTTTAGGTGAGTTTAAAGTACCAGTTTGTGTCTGAAAGTTACTTATGTAATGTATATTTTTATAATTGTTACACTCTGTATAAGGCAGCGTACTTGTACGGATACGAGATTACTTTTTGACCAGTTTTTGTGTTTTGAATATCTGTTAAGATAAAGGCTTGTATGGGTTCCTTTCGGCTATTATTTTTATTTATTGCGATTTCCTTCCAATTGAGGATAAATATATCACACTTTCTTTGGAAGATTCTCACATTTTTTTATAAAGATGAAGGAGTAGAGAGAAAAAACCTTTCCTTCCCAAAAACTTGATTTGATGTCCCCTGAAAATATACACCTTTCGAATTAAACAAGATTCCTATGGCTGGGATTCAATCAGATAAGCCAATGAATGTCATTACGTACTGTTATCGTTGACATGAGTAGATTGAACTCATTCGTAA
>WOGO01008364.1:0-10684 GCA_015342085.1 Leptinotarsa defecta
CTGCCCATAAATTGGAAGAAGTGCACGATGCACTTTCTTCGCCGAGCATGAATTTTGATAATAAAATTCAATAATTTGCAAGCTTTGTTCATTCGTCGAATGGTCGATTCATGGTTAAATTATAGACCAAACTAAACAAGTTTGACAATGACACAAGACACGATTCATGCGTGATCTGTCAAAAACAGTGTTGCCAAAAAGACACCAGCAAAAAAATCACTCATTACTATTGAAGGAGTATAAACCAAGAAACGATCATTGAATAACTTGAAAGAAATGTGGAATTTTGAAAAATACCCCTAAGAGAATTTAACAAATGTGACAAATTGGACAAAACAACAAATTGGAACCAAAAAAATACATATAAAACCTTCTTTGCTCCTGTTGACAAGTTCAGAAAATGTTGGTTAAAAGTGGGAAAAAATTGGAAAACATATTTTCTCTTAGAAATACTAAAACAGTTCTAAATTTCCATTAAATCATTTGAAAGTACTATAGAAAAGCTCATTATGAATTCTCTTATGAAGTCAATAATTTATAAATGATTTGAGAAATTCAGTAAGTCTAGCAATGGCCTTAGAATATTTTCTCAGCTTGAAAGCGTGGTTTTATTATTCACACTATTGGTATCTCACTATCGTGTGCGCAATTGAGTTGAAACTAGTATACTAATTGAAGTTTCAATGAATGGTAGTTTGTAGGTTTCTTGAGGAATAAAACTATTCGGTCGTATTTTTCAAATATGAAACATCATCTGACTCGACTTCTCAAACTTTAGAACTTTTATATAGTGACTTGTTATTGAAATCTTAACAATGGTCGTACATGGATTTTTTTTTTGTTTCAGCTGGAGACGATGACGGACCAAGGTGCAGCCTGGTTCGGGCGTTGATCATCCGACCACATGGCCAACCATGGAGGGCCCGCATCCCTGCCGCGCGCTCACCGTCCACGGGCGCAAATCATGAATAATCCGCCGATCACGGCCCCCCTGGCACCGCTGCGATCCGCGCCCCCTGTTACGCTAACGATTCCAAGGCCCGAAAATGAGCGGGCCACCAACGAGTACGTGGAGACGCCCTTCCGGACGATCCTGTCGCCACCGCCGACGCCGCCTCCACAGCCGCCTAGAACGCTACAGCGACCTACTCGGCTGGCGTTGCCGCCCCCGCCTCCTCCCGCCGTCACCACCAAGCAGCCGACGGCAACGACGACTTTCAGCAAGGAGCCCCTTCCCGTCTGTGCTACGAGGCCCTCCATCATGTGTCCCGATTGCGGAAGGTGCAGGTGCGACTCCTGCCAGCAGCCGAGGCCGCTGCCACAGAAGTGGGTCTGCAACAACTCCTGCCTCGTGTCCGCGGACAGCGTCATTGACTACTGCTCGTGCTTGTGTTGTGTCAAAGGACTGTTCTACCATTGCAGCGAATCGGACGGTGACGAAAGTTGTGCGGACGATCCATGCGGTTGCGGCGTGAACCGCAGAGCGGCCAGGTGGAGCTGCCTGGCCGCCCTTTCGTGCATCCTACCCTGTTTGTGGCTCTATTGGCCTCTGCGAGGCTGCAAGAGGGCGGTAGAGGCGTGCTACGCGCGCCATTCGAGGACTGGTTGCAGATGCCGACCCCCCTTACCGACTCCCGAAAAAAGATTGTTGGACTCTAGTCCTGACTTTTAGTGCGCGAGTGTGCTCGACTGCCCATGTGTACCTACCACTCTAACTTTATTACAATATTAATTTATTTTTTGTAAATAAGTGTAATTTCTAACTGTTTATAACAATGATATTCCGTGCTTTTTTACTGTGTGCCCTCGATGGAAAGGTTTAAAAACTAGTCCTGATCCAGGCAGTAGGCTTTTTGAAAAAAGAGGTTTTGATGGAACATTGATTGTCAGTAATTAATGGATTTTTTGCTGTTGAATACGAATTTGAAGATTGTCAACAACCATTTTGATGCTAAACATGTTCCACTGTGAGAAAATTATCGTGAAAGTTAATTCTATATATGAAATTGAAGAGAATGTAATTTCGTTTTTGCATATCTAACGTGATTCTCCTATCAACTATTTAATTGTGGGAGCGCCGTCGAAAGGTTCCAGAAGACTATTACTCAGGCTTGTCCTTTAGGAACAGTTGACACCGGCAGCCGAGCATCACTGGTTTCAACCATATAGTATTCAGTTGAACGGTGCAGTAAAATATGAACATTTTTCTGTTGAACGGAATTCTTGTTCTTGTCCTGGCAGGAAATAAGTACATCTTGGTCATCTCGACAGGTATCTATCTGTCTACCAATGTCTTTCAAAAGCCTTGGAAAGATGAAGTTTTTTTAGGTATTTTGTCATCTTTTCAAGCTGAAAGTTTACTACTTAGGGAGCACCTCCTCTTCGTGTAGATTATCACGGAATAGTTGTGCTGCAACAAAGAATAAACGAAATTTTTGTCAGCCTTTGCAAAGATCCCCAGCTCTTACAAAAATCCTGCTTAAATTGTGAAAGTCTCAACATTCTTGCTTAAAAATTTTTTTTCCATGTGGTTGAAACAGAAAAATTGTACCTACATTGACACATTTTTTCAATTAGACAGGTGCAGCTTCAACGTAGTTGTTTTACCTCTGAAGTGATAAAAACGAAGATGAGGTGGAAGCAGAGCTGGAGGATCTAGCATAATTTTTTCGCAGATATAGATGACCAAGCAGGACTATCGAAAAATATCCATAATAATAACGAAAGCTATCGATCAAAAAGTGTGATGAGACTGAAAGTATGAAAAATATTAAGCTCCTCACAACTAAACTGAAGATTCGAGAAAAACCTTTAGTTATATAAGTTGAAAATAATTTTATATAGAATGAATTTTCATGTAAAATTTAGTTTCACAAGCAATTAGGGAAATCGTAACAACGTAATTATTTTCATTTTCTGCAAAAAGATTTATTTGTTATTGAACTTTTTGATTTCAGACTCGTATTCAGCATTCTAAAATACTATCAATCAATCAATCAAAACTCTAACTCAATGTTCTTTCATTTGAAATTTTTTGACGTCTAATACCTATATTAACTTGGAGAAGCAAAAACTGTTTCCAATGCTACCTCTCCATATACGCTAGTTGAGATGTTTTGACGGAGTATATGAACTTTCAAAATTTGACTATAACATCAGGTATTTGAGGTAAATAAAGATTTATTAGCGAATAAGTAAATGATCATGGAACAGACTACGAAGTCGGGAAGAATAGCTCACAGATCTAAGTTGCATTTCTTGGGAGCTGTGATGAATTTCTAGAAACATTAGTAATCAAAGTAATTAAAGTTTGGATTGAACAGATCCAAAAACTGATGAAAATGATAACACTCAAAAAATGATGAAAGTCACATGACCAACAAGACCAAATTATTATATTATATTAATATTGAGTTACAAATTTCCGATATTTTCATGAAAACAACAAAGTAACTCGAAAGCTCACAATCTATATTTGAGCCTTGTTTCATTTATTCAACTCAAAACTGTGTGTGATAGTTGAATAATAACACAAAAATATTTTTTAGGGGAGAGGGTAGACCTGTATATTCATATAGAACTATTCATATAGAGTAGCTGAAGCTACTCTATTTGAAAAATTTGTCTAGAAAAAAGAGCCAAACTAATAGTTTTTGTTTCTTCTAAAGGTTATAGGATGAATACGTCAAAAAAATTCCCATTGTTTATGTCTCATGATTGAAGTGGAGCCTATGAAACCGAGAAGTACCAATTTCCTAGATTTAAACTTAACCCCAAAAAATGTATTTACGAATGTTTAAAAAAAAAGATACCGATATTCTGAGGTTAGTTTATAAACAAATTTTGGTAAGAAATTTTGATTACATATATCAAACACTACAATTTAGGGACATAACCTTGGTATATTTGGACACGACAACCGAGTTGTGGCTTTTCTCAGCACTTAGGTCCAAGGAAGTGGTGGAAATGTGGACAGGGATGGGAGAAAAAAAGTGTGACGGGCACCGGTGACCAGTATTATCTAGTCCAGAGCTGTAAGCAGTCACTTTGGTTGGTCTATTCGGACCTACAAAAAAAGTTTAACCGATAAAATCGAAGAGAAATATTTGAATTAAGTTTGTTCATCGCTTATTTGCAAAGAATATTTGCAAAGAACTTGTACTACGTTTTCTAATCATTTGCAGATTTTTCAATTCCTAAAATTGAATTTTCTTGTGTTTTCGTCTTCGACCACGTAACACTGTCTTAGCAGACCGATTTGAAGTGACTAAAAGTATGAGTGAGACTGAATGTTTGTTATGCTCATGTGTGTTGTCTGTTGTCTTTGGAATTATTTGTTGATTTATTTTTGCAAATTATTTATTTTTTATTTATATACATACAGGGTAAGAAAGGATAGAAACATTGTAATGATCAAGGTGGTCGTTTTTATTTATTTCATAACATTCTATACTTTCATCTCGCTCTTTGTTTAATTTTTTGTACAGATTGAATTTCCTATGACAGAACTGGTCAAAGTATATTAAAAGATGGGCTACAGGAAATGCGACTGAGGAAAATTCATTTTTGAAGACTTCTTATTTCCTGTATTTTTGAAAGCATTGGTTTGCCGTACCTATACATTTCCCTGTAATGACACAAAAATAATTCCAGAGACCTTTTGGTTAGCATTTTTCAAATAAAGAAATGTTAGTACTCTTTATCTACGTATACTACAACTTACAAAACTTACACATACGAAATATCTGTATCGCAATTTTAATACAAAAATATATGCGATTAGATGAATGTAGGAAAGGATCACTTTGAACTTCGCAACGGTAACAGCTTGAAGAATAATTCCAAAAATATAATTATTCAGTTTTTCCAAAACTAAAGACTTTCATAAAACTTTTCGAATAGTTTCATTTCGATGTCAATAGCAATCCCTAGGGATTTCAAGGGTTTCCGGTTCGTTCTCAATATATGTCTTTAAAAAATTTGAAGCCTCAACATGATGGAGCGTTCAATATTAGAGCACCTTACTATAAATCTTAGCCCTACAGTAATTTATATATTAATCATTTCAGAATTTCACAAAATGACTATAGGGATTATACTTTATCACATCTGTAATATTGACCACACTGTCATGTAAAACTTTTTCCAATTATAGAAGTTCAGAATGGCAGGGTCTATTTCAAAATACATTGACGGCTTTTGTGCTAAGTACACCGACTTTTGGTTATGATTGTCCAGAGGAACTTCAAATAACGAGCTCTCACGTTGGAGTGGCACTTTCGAGTATTTTTTCTTCATATCGATATATCAAATAAAGAAACAGTGTGCCATTTTGTGCTTTCATTTCATGAATAAATAACTATTATCTAGTCTATATTTATTTAGTTACAGACCGAAAATTGATAGTTGGTTTTATCTTCTGAGTTATTAACGAAACGGACCAATCATTCGAAAACAACGACCTCTCTGTATAAATCGAAAACAAATCTCAAAACTATTTTTGTTCGCCTTGTTCGAAATTACATGTGGGTCTTGGCGATAAGAAAATGCTGATAAACTTGCCTAGTCAATGTGATCCTTCATAAACGCAATCTAAGGAATATTTAAACATACTTACATTTATATAAATTATCGTACATCGATCTTGAATTTTTTATGAATCTTCGACATTTCGCTATCACTTTTTAAATAACAATCGAGGTGAGCGTATTTATTTCAAATATGCTCTAACCTCTTGTATCAAGGTCAAATACAGAGCGCCTCGTCAAAAATGTGGTTGCATTCAGCGTAAAAAAAGAGTATTTCATATTATTGAAATTGAAGAGATACATAGTAAGTTTGCATATGTATATTTCGTAATAATCGGTGTTGTAATTTTGTTGACGTTACATTTTTTGACGGGATGTCTTCGACTTATTCCAAAATACAAATGTTTAGGGGCAACCCGATATAAATGTTTAAGTAACTGTTTATCAAAAACTTATAAAATTATGTTATTTCTCAGCTAGATTGCGCTTTTTTGTAAGTACGGAAAAATAGAGTTCCGAAATAATACTGACATGTCTGCAAATTTATTTTTATACTTTTGACGAATCTGGCGGTATTCCTTCAGAACTCTACATTAAATAGGCTTCATTTTTTACAATGATGAAACTTCATGTTATGTCGATTTAGAAAATACTGCATCAAATGCATCAGTAATCGATACTCTTAATTGAATTTTATCATTGTGAATCGGGTTTTATACGGGGTGGTCTAGAAAAACATGGTTGTCTTCCATTTGTCCGGGAAAAGTCACTGTCCTCGGCAGTTTCCAAATTATTTTGATTCCTAACCATTTTTTGGATCACCCTGTATGATGGAGGGAAGTACTCTCACTGAGTGCCAAATGGCGCAAAGCTATATAGCAATTGTATACATGTACATATGAAACTGTAATATTATTCTCTAATGTTAATAACAAAGATCAACAAATTTACACCGTTGTTTCATTTCTATCGTCTCCAATATGATCCCAAAAACAATTTTTTGTTACTGTAAGAATGAAAATTCAATCAAGTCAAACTGGCAGAACTTTTTCCAAAAGAATTATAGAGAATAGTTTTAGTTTTATATTATTATGATTATAGAACCGCAAACACTTCATGAGCTGTATAACAGTTGAGCTGAAAAGTTGCGCTGAAGATTGAGAACAGAAAAGAGTCGCTGGGGTCCAGATCTGGAGAGTACGGTGGATGCGGAAGCAATTTGAAGACCAATTCATCAAATTTTTGCCATCGTTTTCATTGATTTGTGACACGGTACATTGTCTTGGTAAAACAGCACTTTTGTTTCTTCATATGGCACCGTTTTTCCGCGATTTCGTCTTTCGAACGCTCCAATAATAGTATGTAATAGTTGCTGTTGATGGTTTTTTTCCTTTTCAAGATAGTCAATAAATATACCATGGGCATCCCAAAATACTGATACTATAACCTTCCCAGTCGACTGTTGCGGTTTTGCGTGCTTTTGAGTCAGTTCACCAAGTGCAGTACACTGAGATGACGATAATTTTGATTCTGGTGTGAAGAGACGAAGCCATGTTCCATCCATAGTCGCCGGTAACAGCCTCTTTGGGGAAAACCACTTCTCAACTGTTGATTTTCCTGGTGTTAACTACGAATAACGTTTATTAAGCCAAGCCTTGGTTTCAACGGTATTTTTTGCGCCAAAAAGAAATGCTTTATTAACACGCGAAATTCTTTTCCATCCACTTTCTTCAAACTAACAAAAGTTGCTTCACTCAAAATGTCGTATACCACAAACTAATAGTCCGACAGCTGTGAAATTTGTACACGTGTCTTTTGAAGGTTGGGGTTAACTAAAAATCATATGGATTTGATATTATTAACGCCATCTGGGTGTTAGTCTACGAACTAAGTTTTTCATCCGAAACCAACGAATATTTTTCTATTTTTTCCTCCCAAGAACAAAAATGCTTTGTACCGACTCGCGTTTTGCTTACCAAGTCAGCATCATCAGATGATTGAAGACGTGTTTCAGTCATTCCCTATTGACGCTAACATGGCGCGCGTCGAGAGATAACATTTTTCTGTTGGTGAGGTAAAAGTGTTTTCAATAGATCCATTTTATGCTAGAGATTCCAAATTCTGGTTATCAAGGCTTAATAACAGTGGAAGCAAAAAATAATGTACATTCATTAGTCACTACTGATTCTATGCTCATTAGCGCAGGCGTTGAAATTTCTTATTCTGAAGATGATAATGTACCAGTGACGTCAGTGAGAGACCCACGAGTCCCATATCGACGTCAAGATAGTTGTGTGTTTTTTATCATTAGCTAACAAACTAAGAGAGCTCCCTTCGTTGATCAGATCAGATTCCGTACAATAACATTTGGTACTTTGATAATTTCAAAGCTGTGTGCGACCATTCTGAACAATATATTCATCTGCTTGAGTCGTTGGGCAACGTTTCAGGACAAAATGAATCCACATGAAGAGGATTCTCATGTATGGGGTGCTTTTTCCGGTGTTACCTCTAACAACTAATAAACTCCCATGCTCAATAAAACAAACTCAGGTAGTGGTAAAAAAATTGCATGCTTCTTCAAATTATGGAGGTACTCTTCCCAATGAAAAGTTTGTCCAAGGAACACAGAAGTCTTGCTTTACGAAATAGTATGCTCCTTCTTTCTTCTTTATTTCACTACTCACTGATAATCAAATCTGTTGACACTGGGTCTGGATACCGGCGTGGGGAGCCGATAGTTCTAATTTGTCTTGTGGAAAGATAGCTTCGGTATTGAACATTTTTTCACACGCACGTGTGCAATATCGCATCAACCGCATACAACATTATTCTGCATGCACGTACTATGGAGGACGTAAATGCATAAAGAAGTAAACTGACTTTTATCTACAATATTGGCGACCATGTTCCTTCTTTGTGATTGGTCGTTATTGCACGTCCAGTCACCACCGTGTGAAGAAAAATTGTTTCGGACCGAAAGGTTTCGATCTGTGTACGGCCAGCATAAGAAACCATATTTTTCTTCTCCAGAACAAGTCTTGATAACTTCTATGGCAACTTGATAGCAATACGTAAGTATAGAGAAACCCATATATGATTAAATGATTTTAAATTGGATAGTGCTATTAATTTTCATCCAGAAATGGGCTATTGTTATAAACAAGTAAGTCGATGGTAATTTACACCCATCTTATTTCATCTTACTTCCTATCCTCCTAGCTCTGAAAGATCTAGCTTTCATTATCGATTCTATTTTTGAGTGATCTACTCGTCTCTACTAGCAAGTGCAGGCAGTTATCAGATGCAACATGCTGTTTTGCAAAACCTATATAGATAAAAAAATGTGTTTTCATAAATCCTAGAGTTGAGAAAGTTTCGTGGATTACAGAAGTCCAACTGAGAATGAAAATTTATTTTCTGTGTTTTACTGTCTTTTGTCTCACAAAATTTTCTTATTTGTAACGAGAGAGTTTGAATAATGGTAATATATTACACTATTACTCCATTTCAGCACAAATACGTAAGAAAATTTAGAATCGTAGTGAGCCTTATGATACCTACTCCCGATCCGAAACGATCATTGATGTTAGCTCAAAGGAAGGAAAAATCGGAGTGTAGATAAATGAATCCTGAGTGAGATCATAAGTATTAAAGATAAACAAGGCTCTCCAAGGGCGTTAGTTGCAGCCAAGCTTCGAAATCGACCACAGAACGAGACGTGTCCGCTTTCACTGCAAGGCAACTAGATGCACATGTGATCCAACACAAGACAGCGCTGTTTCGATCCTCCATAGGTCTCATCAGTAATGCTTGGCTGAATCACTCAACGTCCTAAAAAGGGCAAGCCTGATAAACAGAATACTCAATCCTGAGGTTGAGAAAAAGGAAGTTAGCATTGGAAGTATCCGTCTGCCACAGAAAACGAGTTAATCTTCGAAAAAAAAACGAGCTTTTCCATTACACAATTTTATGTTTTAATATTACTCTTTGAATCTAACTGGGGACAGGGCATGGAATAGTTGTCTCTAGATATTTTCTCAATGAACTGAAAGATTCTTTCGAAATTTGGAGACGTTTCGTATAATGAAACAAAAACGTTATATAGGGTATTTGATTAAGCGATTTCTATCTAAACAAAACAAAATGTGTGTGAGACATAACCGAAATTTTTCATTCGTTTGAAATTCCTATTAATGCATTTAAGCCACGGCTTCTCTGGGTACAGCGCATCTGAAACGTCCAATTTTCCATTACTCTAACGCATAAATTAGGCTGAATTTAACCGATGGCATGGGATATGTTGGCTTTGAGGACCGCCGTGATTTGTGGCCTATTCGCATACACCGAGACTTCAGAAAACCCCACAATAAAAAATCTATTGGGGTCAAATCGTACGATTTCGGTGGCCAGTTCACATCAACTCCACGTCAGATGACCATGCCCTCAAATATCCAATGTTATATGAGCTGTGTGGCACGTAGCGTGGTCCTTTCTAAACCATATGTTGTTGGTGTCCAGATCATCCAATTCAGGCCAAAAAAAGTTGATAATCATGTACCTAGTGGCACATAGCGCCGTCCTTTCTATACCACATGTCGTTGGTTTCCAGATCATCCAATTGAGGTCAAAAAAAATTGATAATCATCGACCTAGTGGCACGTAGCGCCGTCCTTTCTATACTACATGTCGTTGGTGTGCAGATAATCCAATTGAGGCAAAAAAAAATTGATAATCATCGACCTAGTGGCACGTAGCGCCGTCCTTTCTATACCACATGTCGTTGGTGCCCAGATTATCCAAGTGAGGCCAAAAAAAATTGATAATCATCGATCTAGTGGCACGTAGCGCCGTCCTTTCTATACCAGATGTCGTTGGTGTCCAGCTCTTCCAATTCAGGCCAAAAAAAATGATAATCATCGACCTATAGCGCTCGCCGTTGACAGTGATAGTCTGACTGTTACGATATTTTCTTAGTCACAGGTACTCAACGTTTTACTATTTAATATCGCCCCGTATGTGGTTCCACATAGAAATAATTCGGACGAATACTTTTGGTGCGGTGGAAAAAAAAACACCGGAGAATTCGTGACGGGATCCGCGGGGATTTTGTGAGGAGGTTGAATAGTTATAATAGTCATAATTAATAATTATAG